>PVIA01004715.1:0-46525 GCA_004024845.1 Tonatia bakeri
GGAAGGAAGGAAGGAAGGGAGGGAGGGAGGGAGGGAGGGAGGGAGGGAGGGAGGGAGGGAGGAAAGAAGGAAGGAAAGAAGGAAGGAAGGAAGGAAGGGAGATAATCTAGTCAGGATTTGCTTGAAGGATTAACTGGAGAACAGATTATGATGCATTTTGCTCTTTTTGACTGCCCTAATCAACTGGGTCTGAAATTATTATTACTACCTCCAGTACCACCCTCATCAGACCTTTGCTGAAATCTCTGTAATGGACCAGGTTTGTGCTAAATGTTTCACACACATTAAGTCCTTTTACACATCAACTCTATGAGATTTATTATAATTTTGAATTTTCATATGGGAAAATTTTAAATTTAAAGGTTATATAAGTGTTCAAGTTGTGCAGCCAGTCAGTGTTGGAACCTAGTAACATGTTTTCTTTTTTAACCAGACTACCAAACTGTACCTGAGATCTATGTTTTCTTTTTCTTGTAGTAAACCCATGTTATAAGTTTGTATTCCCAAATGCCATAACCTGAACTTTCTTAAAAGGGATTAACCAGTGATAATCATTTTTTCAAAACTAGTGAAAAGATAGAGAATTCAATCTTGTGTAACTTACTTCCACATGTTCTCCAAAAACTATTATAATTTTTTTCTGTTCTGAAACATCTTTCTAACGCCCCCAACACACATGTTCGGCAATGATATTTCCACAAAATTTATTGGAAAAAAATAGAAGTTATCAGATGGGAACTCCCTCATTTTTTAAAAAATAGCAACTCTAGAATTTACAGCCATATGCTTCAGGCTTTATTTATTTTTTTTACTCCCTCTCCCTAGCAGAGGCCAATTCCTTCATATTTTCTCTGTACACCATCCCCTCTTGTGTTCTTAATGAATTCATACCTTCAATTTTTGCCACTTTCTTATACATATTCAAGATATCCCTTACAAATGGATCATTTGAATTACCTATATTTCCTATTTACCAAGCCTCCCTTGATCTTACATCTCTTTCCTTTACTATTTTTTTCTTAGTTTTTCCTCACTGTCACAGTAAATTTTCTGGCATATTTTTCTATACACATGGTCTTTATTTCCAAAACATCTATTATTTTTGTGTAGATTGTAGAGAAAGGGAGTAGAGGTTAGGGTGAAATCATCATAATAAAACTGACTAGTTAAAATAAAGATTGACATTAAATAATATACTACTCTTCAGCACTGTGTTTGGGAAAAGTGAAATACCCCACTTCAATGCTGCTATGACTCCACTGTCCCACTCATCATTACCATGTCTAGGCCATTATGGCAAGGGTGAAGGGGCTGGTGTCAAGGTATGAATGTATTATTGGCTTATGTAATAATTGGCTTATGAATATATGAATGGCTTATTGACACAGAACAGCTTCAGAGTTTAGGAAGATCAGTGAGAACTGATTCCTCTAAAACCAAATTTAACAGACAATTCCCTCACTTCTATCTGTTTGTACCGTGAAACAGTTAGAATTTTTACTATTTTGTGAATGTTCAAAAGCACAGGTTGTTCTCTACCTGTCTCTGGAGCCATGGCTTGACAGTGTTCATTCATTTTCTCATTCCATGGGGAGGTCCATCCCCTGTTCCCTCAGACGTCCCCTCATATGCTCCAGTATAGCACTTCTATGTCTATCTGTAGCATAGTTAGCATGGGTGATCATGCACTGAGGATGAAAATTAAAGCACCAAATGCTACCCCCATCATTATATACGGATTTTATTTCTCCTCCAGTAATAATTCCATAGAATAAGCCTACATATCTTGAAAATATAGCCACAGGAAAGTTTCCAGCATCCATAAGCTAACACAGAGCCAGGTCCTTAGATGTACAAGGTTTTGCACAATCTTCTTTGCTTTTACTTCATCCTCAAAATAATTCTACTTCTCTCATATCTAGGCTTTAGTCCTCCTGGTTTTCCACCAATTCCTTATGTGTTACACTCTTTCTGACATCATACATGATGTTTCCTATATCTAAAATTGTTATTCCATTATCATTTCACTTCTCTAAAGATGAATAACTCACAATGATTTTTTGTGTCTTAGATCATATATCACTTCCCCAGAGAAGCTATCTTTAACTTCCAAATCTAAACTTGGAGATCTTTGTTAGAGTTTCTCTTGTGACATAGCTATTACCACTTTAATGTTTGTTTTGTCATTACATTCTCAGCAGCTATCACACAGGATCCACACACAGGATTTCTTCAAGTTGCATTTTTAATGAATAGATCAATGACTGAATAAATGGACGAGTGATGAGCTCTTTATTTTTCTTATCTCTGAGGTAAATGGGTAGGAGACAATAATGATCAGCACCCATTTATTTATTTAAAACACCTAACTAGGCCCCTTTCCATTTACTTTCTGCTATAAACCTTACAGAAATTCTGTGAAGAAGTCATGGTTATTACATCAAAGATTTTATCAAGGAAATAATCTCAGACACCTACAAATTTCCTCAAGTTTATAGTGTCTCAATTTCCTTACTACTCGAGGAGGTCTATTTGATTCTAAATACAATTCTCTAAGAGATCTTCCTTCATAGATAGAGACCAAGATGGCAGCTCTGGTGGGGGGTGGTTTAAGGGGTTGAGGGATCAGGCGGAAAGGTGAAAGGATTTGTGCACATGGACAGAAGTGTGGTGATTGGGGGTAGCATAAGGGGGCTAAATGGCAATGGAAAAATAAAAAAAAAAACATCTTTTAATAAAACATATCCACATTAGCATTAAAAATGCCTATTTCTGATGTTAAAACATGATCTGTTGCACAAACTGATAACTTTTCTTTATCAAAGTTAAAGACTCTACTCATAAAAATATTCTGCTATGGAAAAGACTTAGATTGAAAGAATAAAGTTTGCAAAACATGTATCACAGGACTTGTGCTCAGAAAATATAGAAAACTGTTAAAACCAATAATGAGAAAACAGACAATTCAGTAAATAAATGGCTAAATTTTTTGAACAGGTACTCCACCACTATATATATAGGACTGAGCACAAGTCCTGTGATACATGTTTTGCAAACTTTATTCTTTCAATCCAAGTCTTTTCCATAGGAGTATACATATATATATATATATATATATATATATAGTGGTGGAGTATACATATATCTCACATATATATAATTTATACATATAAATTATATGTAATTTAATATCACATTTAATATATATGCATGTTATATTTATATACATATATATATGGCAAATAAGCATTTACAAAGAAAATCAACATAAAATTATTAGGAAAATGTAATTTTTAGAAAAAATCACCTTGAGTTAAAAGGTTAAAATAAAAAAAAACTGACAATACCATATACTGGCTGAAGTGTGGAATATCTGTAATTCTTATACATTGTTTGTGTGACCAAAACACATTACCACACTTTGGAATCCATTTGTAAGTTTCTAATTAAGTTAACAGACACTTAGCATGTAATTCAGACATTGAACACCTAATTAATTAATCAACAAAAATTAAAATGTATTCATGGCATAAAAACCTATATGCAAATATTTATAGCTGCTTTATTTATAACCACCCCAAATTGGAAAATCCAAATACCCTTTAACAGATGAATACATGAACAAACCATGGTGTACTTATACAATGCTTTTTTATTACTCAGCAATAAAAGAAACAATTGGTACATATGACAACATGGATGCATCTAAAGGAAGAAAGCAAGACTGAAAAATCTCCACATATTTATATAGTATTCAGAAAAAGGTAAAAGTGTATGGACAGCAAATATAATTGTTAGCAGCAGAGTGTGAGAAGGAGTGAATTTTAAAGGAGATACAGTGGGATTGTTGATGATGGCAAGCTTTATCTTGATTTTGATACAATATACAATGATATAGTTCTAGTATATCTTGGGCTATATGCTATAATGGTTTTATTGTATATAAATTTTCTCAATAATCTTATTTTTAAAACTATTAATTTTAATAAAATATTTAATTCCTCCACACTGAGAATTTTACTTATTTCACTGTAGAGGTACATCAAAGTGGGGCTTTTCCAAAGATAATGACACCTTCTGTTAATGCCAATATAGAAGCTAACAAATTGTGAACTGTGGCACAGAATAATCTTGTTATAATATGCTTTATTATTACATGGTTAGGAACTACTATGAGTCAAATTGTGTCCTGTTTTATAAGTAGGTGTAAGTAATTTAATGGCATAATTCCATGTAGCTGTCCTAAGGAGGAAATGTAAGAATAACTCTTAAGAATTGCCACAATGTTTACTGATTGCAAAATAAAGTAAAAAGGGGCATTTTTGTCACTGAGCTCATTCATTCAGAGGAAAAAAAAGGTGTTTTATATTGGTTGTTGTTTTGGTTTGTTTGTTTTCTGCTAGAAGCCATAGTAAGGTAAATTTTCTGTACCTCCATAGTGCAGGAAACATGAGGAAAAGCTGAAGCAATATACCCATATAGCAAAGTCATCCTTGGGACAAAACAGGTGGCTGACATTTTTCTATGTTGAAGATAGCACTGTATATCAAAACCCAGAAAATATAGAGAACCACAGGATTATCAATTTTGAAAATAATTACACATCAACAGACTAAAGGTTGTAATAGAATGTACAAAAAATTCAGTCATTGCTTGCATGCCTGAAAAATATTTTAGATAATAACTCTCATTTTCATTACACAAAAATTTCACTGTGGATAATTATCTAACCAACTCTACATGCAAGTCCCTTAAAAGATGATAAAATTTTCCTGGTGTAAGGAAAGTTTTCTGGTGCCTTGGCATTAAATGTGGGGCTGCTGTGTGTTCTTTGTTGTGGGGGAAGTTGAATTCTTCCTGCATTATGCTCCAACTTATATCTGCTGTAAAATATTCCCATTCATGTACATCTTCCTGGCATTTACTACAAACACCTGTGACTAGTGATTTATTTTCCTTTTTTCCTTGACTCAGGACCTAGTGGTATTGTAACAAAAAATGCAGGTTTGGCTGCCTGCTGCAACAAAAGCCAAACTTGTGAGACAGATGCTGGTGAAAAATGAAAAGTGGTTTATTCAGGTGCCATAACCTGGGGAAGTAGTGGACTTCTACCTCAAAGACCATCCCCTTTCCCGCTTAAACTTTCAGTTCTTGTAGGGACAAGGATAAGGAGTGGAGGACTTTTTTTTATATTCAATTATCTTGCTAGTTTTTGGTTGCTTGGGTCCTGTCCATTTATCCTTCTGGCTTTCAGGGCTTGGTCCTTTCCATTCATCTTTCTAGCTGTTGGCTAGCTCAGATCCTCCTGCTGCCATCTTGGCTAAAGCGGGAGACTCCCCAGTGCTTTGGCCCACTGTCTGTGGAAACAGTATTCCTCAAAGGGGGTTGTTTAGCTGAGGTACAGTATATAAAGTCAAGTTCTCTGACACATAGGAACAGTATAAAGAGAGTCCAATTTACCAGGTTTTGTTTTGTTGCTCACCCCTAGAGGACAACCCTCATGTTCCTAATTTAGTGAAATGATATTTGTCTACACTAAAGGAATCCTGGGTATATATGAACTAAATATATATGTGTATGTGTGTGCATACAATTTAATGTTACTCAATGTCTACACACTTAAAAGATTTATATGTTAGTATTCATGAATCAGGGGGAAAAACCTTGTTAATTCTTTTCTTATTATTTTTTAAGTTTATTATCGGTTGACTCTATAAACAGCATCAGATTAATCCTACTAGATATCTTGTTGCACTAATGCATTGTTTCACATCATGAAAAACATTCCTTTTGTGTTTTAATTTATCTAAATAGGAATAATCTCAGGTAGTTTTTTATTTTGTTTAGTTTTTCAGGAAAATCTTCATAATGGAGGCAAATGCTTTAATGTACTAAATGCCCAACAATATTAATGTTGTAATTATTGAAGACTTGTTTAGAGGTAATGAGCTAATGTGTTGGCAGAATTTGTAATTATGAAAGCCTAATTTTTGGGCATTGGATTCACCTCGACACAGAAACACATACTGAAAAGCAGGATTGTTATAAATCCCTGTTAACAGGGCATCCAGTAACACTTCCCTTTGGCTGTCAATTTATGTGGGATTCAGCTGTATGTCCTGAATGCTCTGAGTCCTTATAATCATATTATGTCTGCTCTTGCTTGTTCTGGAACTGGCAGCCTTGGACACAGTGAATTGATTTTTAGTTGGCTATTCCCTATTTTATTTCTGGAAGGGGAGTTAGTTGAATAGACTCAATAATAGAAAATACACCGTCACAAGATTTAGGGTCAAGCTCTTTACTTTCAGTTCTTTCTTACAGGAAAATATTTTTTAAACTATTTTATCTTAAAAATCTCATGTTCCAAATTCATATTAATAATAAACTCTACTTTGAAGATTTGATGGGTAATTGAAAGTCTTCCAAATACAATAGTTACATAATATTATACTCAATTGATATTATAAATTCTCAAATTTGTGCATATGGTATCTGTTTTATGGAATTTTTTAATATTTAGATTACTTCTCCTCATAGCTCTTCAGACTCTATATACTTACCATGAAAACAAGCAAAATTGAAAATTGACAATATTAAGTGAGGTTCTTTTTGCTTTATATCTTGATTTTCATTCCCCTAAACCTTGATCTGAGCCAACATTAAAGAATATCTTCTAATCCCTTCAAGCAGGCCATAACTATAAGACTTTTATTATGTTAAACAATAAGTAGTAGTCCAGAACTGATAGGAAGGTAAATATATTCTCAGTCTCGCTGTACCACTAATGGCCCCTGAAATCAATATAATATATAATAATACTTATCTGGTGCTATAATACAGGTCTTACTCCAAAGGTGAGAAACTCTAAAGAGAGTCACTTGTGGAGCCAAGCAAGGTTTATTAATGGAAATGCCATTTCAGCTGCATCTTGAGGAGTCGGTAGGTGAATTATACATAAATGAAATGAAAAATTTAGGCTGAGGTAAGATGGAAGTTACCTGTATAGTTTTCACTTAAGCATCTGGATTTTACCAAATAGTCAGCAAACAGAGGATACTTGAAGATGATGATGGGGAAATAGGTAGAAGTTACACTCATCTCCATCCAGATATAGATTGGAATTACTACTAAAATATAGAACAAGCAATCTGAATAACCAACTGAAAGACTAGCTTAACAAAATACATATAACCAAAGATTTATGGAATAAGTGACACTGAGAGTGGTAGAAAGGGCAGAGATGTGAAAAGGGCTGGCTCCACACACATGCTTCAGCTGAAAATCCAGAGGAACTGATCAGCTGCAAGGATTCCCCCTGAAGAGTAAGAGTCTCAAACCCATGCTGAACCTCCCAATCCAAGCATGAAAGTTGGGAAGAGATGCCCACATAACATCTGGGTATGAAAATTAGCAGGTATTCTGTCTGCCAGGGAGAGACAAAAGCCTGCCAGAAACCCAGGTACCCCATCAAAAAGCCAGCACACAAAATCTCATTTCCAGCCACATACCCTGGGCTTCCTCAGAGGGAAGGTGGATTAGAGCAGACTAGGTTCATGTGAGGACAGAATAGATGGTGTAGCTCTGAGGACAGTGCTAAAAGGAGAGCATTCAGTGTCTCTGTGTTAAGACCCACCCACAGACACCATCTTTCTTGAGGTGAGCACTCTCTTTAAAACTGCATCAGTCTGGAAGACTATACTAACCCCACCCTCCAGAGTTCCTGTTTCCCCACTGGCTGAGCTCCTGCTCTGCAGAGGAGTCTGCTGCTTAAGCCTGTTGTGTATATTTTCTTGAAGGAATCTTGAGGGTAAATTCAGAGGGAGTCTGACACAGAGTTCTAAGGCTCTGGGACAGGGGCTGATTTACCATCACCTGCTTCACACAAGAGCTGGCCCCTGCCCCAGAACAGTTGTCCTAAGCACCTCATAAGCCAGAACTGGAGCACCCTGCCCCTTATGGGAGAACTACTAGATCCACCTTCATGACTGCCCTGTCACCTGCCTAGCTGCAATATTGTCAGGGGTTTTGGGAAGCCTGGTCCCACAGTGCAGTACACTCTCCATAAGGTCTGGGAAGACTCTGGGGAAAAACTCATTTGTGTGATTCTCAGGTGGTGGCCATTTTCTTTCTTTTTTTTTCTAAAATTAAACATTTTATTTATTTTTTTACTACAAGTTTAATTTTTATTTGTATTTCCCTTTGTATACCCCAATGATGCCATCATTCCTGTTTAGATCTCTCCCTTCACATAGCCAGATCTTAGCCTCTTTGAGCCTGATTAACTCTGCCACCCTCACCCTGATGAATCCCTGAAACTCCACTCCATCTCAAAGGTCTCAGGGCACCTAGCTGGTGGTGACTTTGGTGTAACCTGAGACTGTTGCTGAGTAGCACCAAACCAAATACTAGCATGAAGTTTAAACCTGTATCAATCTGGTGAATACCACTTGCTCCAATTTGGTGACTCTCTGAGAACCTACCTCATGTGAATCGCTACTCTAAGAAGCTCTTTCAGTGACTGAGCCTAATCTTAACCCTAACCCTAACCCTAACCCTGGTAGAAGGTGAAGGTGAATCTCAGAGAGCCTAGGGCCTTTTGCTGATCTGTCCTCAGCCTTGGAGCTGGTAGAAACAGATCTTGGCCCCTTCCATGCATACCCAAACAGCAGAGGCAACCACAAACTGTTGATCATTCTGTAGCTCTAAACAGGTAGCCCTGGGCTAATCACAGGTAGCGCCTGACCTTTACTGGAGTCCCTTCTAAAAGGTCCCATAACCAATACACCCAGGGGCAGATTAAGACCATATCAGAGCACCGTCCAATTTGTTCCACAAGTGGCACACACAAAGGAAGATCTTGAATCTTGCTACTTAGCTGGATTTGTTTATCAGTTTTAGTAAATTTTTTGTGGAACCTTTAGAATTCTTGTGTTGTAGCTGATCAAGGCCTGGCAGGTCCACTCTAGATCTGGACGACAGAAGAAAATGCACAGAGCTGTGGGGATGCTTGACATGCCTTTATTCACAAGTGGGTGAGACATGCATGCTGAAAGCTGCACATCACTCTAGTGAGAAACCCCTATCTTCTTAAGTACTGGAGATAAAAAAAAGCTGGACAAAAGCATCTATCTATCTATCTATCTATCTATCTATCTATCTATCTATCTATCATCTATCTATCTATCTATCATCTATCTATATATGTAGATAGATATATGTATCATGATTCTGTACATGCAAGTCCACTTCATGTTATGGAAACCATTTATTGGACCTGTTCTCAAGGCTATGAGAACACTGCTATATCAGGCCCATTCAAGATTGTGGGAAAACTGCTTTCTTTAGTTACCCAGACACCTGGGTGAGGAAGCTAGGTTGTCTCCATTTACCTTACAGTTCTCTATATACAGTATCATGTCATCTGCAAATAATGGCATTTTACTACTTCCTTTCCAATTTGACTGCCTTTTATATCTTCTTCTTACCTGATTGGTGTGACTATAACTTCCAGTACTGTTTTAAATAAGAGTAGTGAAGGAAGACATCTTTAACGTTTTCCCTATCTTAAGGGGAATGCTTGTAGTTTTTTCCCATTGAGTATGATGTTGGCTGGGCATTTGTCACATATGGCCATTATTACATTGAAATGTTTCCTTTATGTTGCTGAAAGTTTGTACCATAAATGGATGCCAAATTTTATCAAATGCCTTTTCTTCATCTATTGATATGGTCAACCAATCAGAACAGTAAAAAGATAACAAAAGAACTAAAAAAATAGAATAGTTTAAGGGGCCTGTGGAATAACAAAGAGTGTAACAACATATGCATTGTAGAGGTACCATGAAGAGAGAGAGAGAGCAAATAATCAATAAAATATTTGAAGAAATAAGGGCTGAAAACTAGCTTAACCTCATGGAAAAAAGCCACACACATTTCTAGGAAGCTCAGAGTCACAAACAGATGAACATAAAGAGATCCTAAGATACATCATAATTTAAATGACAAAAGATATAAATAGAGGATGTTAAGAAGCAGACAGAGAAAAACAGTTAGCTATAAGGGAGCTCTCATAACACTATGACCTGATTTTTCAACAGAAACATTTCAGGGCAGAAAAGATTGGCATGAAATATTTAAAGTGATAAAAAGGAAGAACCTAAAACCAAGACTACTCTACCCAGCAAGGCTATCATTTGAAATTGAAGGAGATTCTTGTTCAATGCAGCAATGTTTCACACAGTCCATGGGTTAGGAGAAACTTAGCAGGAGGAAGTTTCAATCACCTCATTGCGATTTTTTGCAATTTTCATTCTCTTACAGCCGGAAATCTTCAGGCAGGGTCCACAGCCTGGGGAAAGCCCCTACTTCCTCTCGTGTGTATTTGTCCAGGGGTTTGGGCACCTTCTGTAGCTGTGGCAGCTCCTCCACTAAATTCTGAAGAATATTTTCTGGTATACTCTCATCTGGGAAAAGATGCAACCTCTGCATCACGGTACTTCTGTGAAGGTTTTTTGGTAGCATGCTCAAAATAGCTACTTTTACAATAACCACTGGATCCTGTCAGTGAAGCTGGGCAGCTGTTACTTGTTTCAATACCCCTGGGTACCGGATGTGTGAAGAGTATACTTTTCATTTTCATTTGTTTCCAGAAAATACAATGTGCCTTGTGTTAAACTCGTTATGGGTCCTGAAAGTTTGTGGAGAGAGGTCAGGAAAAAATCTTCCTTCAATTGCAGGAAGTGGCAATACGTAGAATTGCTTTATCATGTAATTGGATTTGAATATTATCAATGGTGATAAGAATAAAATGGCTTCCTTGGCAAAATAAAATTAAAATAATAAAATAAAATAAAATAAATAAAATATAAAATAAAATAAAAATAAAAAGACACACGATAAATAAAGAGGTCCCCAGACAGAAAAAGTTAGAAGAGTTTATTGCCACCAAACTGGTATACTAAATAAATAGTCTATTTAAGAAGAAGAAACAGAAAAAGGAACATATATGTAAAAAGTAAAATGGTTGTCCTGGCTGGTGTGGATTCAGTGCCATCCTGCAAACCGAAGGGTTGCCAGTTCAATTCCCAGTCAGGGCACATAACTGGGTTGTGGGCCAAGTCCTCAGTTGGGGGCAAGTGAGAGGCATCGCGCATTGATGTTTCTTTCCCTCTTCCATTCTTCCCCTCTCTCTAAAAATAAATAAATAAAATATTTTTTAAAAAGACTTGGTAATTAAGATTTTTTAAAAAAGTGAAATGGCAATAAATACATACCTATCAATAATCAACTTATAATACAGATGGTTTAAATCTTCCAGTCAAAAGACATGATTGATTTTTCTTTTATTTCCATTGACTGAGGAGGTACATAAAAAATATATTGGCACAAGCAATGTCTGAGATTTTTACTGCCTATATTTTCTTCTAGGATTTTTATAGTTGTGCATCTACCATTTGTGTTTAATCCATTTTGTCTTTATTCATGTGTGTGACATAAGACAGTGGTCTGGTTTCACTTTTCTACATGTATTTGTCCAATTTTTCCAACACCATTTATTGAATAAACTATCTTTAGCCCATCGTATGTGCCGGGCTCTCTGCGGAATATTAATTGACTGTAAAGGTGTGGTTTATTTCTGGGCTTTCTATTCTGTTCCATTGATCTATGGGTCTGTTCTTATGCCAGCAACAAGCTATTCTAATTGCTATGGCCTTATAGTATGGTTTGATAATAGGTACCATGATTCCTACAACTTTGTTCTTTTATTGTGGTTCCATATAAATTTTTGAAATACTTGTTCTAGTTCTGTGAAATACATCATTCATATCTTGAAAGGAATTGCACTGAATTTATAGATTGCTTTGGGTAGTATCAACGTTTTAATGATGTCAATTCTTCCTATCTATTAAACATGGCATGTTCTTCCATTTATTTGTATCTTCTCTAATTTCTTTCTGCAATGTCTTATAATTCTTCCAGTAAGTTTTGTTTTTACATTCTTGGTTAAATTTATTCCTGGGTATTTTATTATTTTTGAAGAAACTGCACATGGAATTGTTTTAATTCCCCATTTCTGATAGCTGATTATTAGCACATCAGAATACAACTGATTTATGGGTATTAATTTTGTATCCTGCTACTTGACTGAATTCATTTATCAGTTCTAATAGTTTTGGGGTGGAATCTTTAGGATTCTCTATGTACAGTATTGTGTCATCTACAAATAATGAGAACTTTCAGTATTATGTTGAATAAGAGAGGTCGAAGTGGACATTCCTGTCTTATTCCCAATCTTAAGGAGAACACTTGTAGTTTTTGTCTGTTGAATATGATGCTGGCAGTGAGTTTGTCCCATTTGAGTTTTATTATGTTTAGGTATGTTCTGTTTATTTCCACATCGCAGGGAGTTTTTATCATAAATGTGTTCTAGATTTTATCAAAGGCTTTTTCTGTATCTATTGATATGATCATGTGGTTTTTATCCTTCATTTTGTTTATGTGGTATGTCACATTTATTGATCTGTGAGTATTGTACCAATCTTGTGTCTTTGGAATGAATCCCACTTGATCTTGGTGCATTATCTTTTTTGATGTATTGCTGTATTTGGAATACTGATATTAAGTTTGAGGATTTAGCATCTATGTACATCAGGGATATTGTAGTGTTTTTATCTGGTTTTGAAATTAGGATAATGCTGACCTCATAAAATGAGCTTGGGAGCCTTCTCTCCTTTTGAGTTTTTTGGAATTGTTTGAGAAGTAGAAGGGTTAGTTCTTCTCAGAATGTTTGGTAAAATTTGCCTGTCAAGCCAATTGGTCCAGGGCTTTTACTTGTTGGAATTTTTTTTTTTATTGCTGCTTCAATTTCACTAGGTGCAATGCGACATTTCACATTCTATGATTCTTGCTGATTTAGTTTTAGGAGTGTGTATGTTTGTAGGAATTTAACCATTTTGTACAGCTTGTCCAATTTGTTGGCATATAGTAGTTTGTAATATTTTTTATAATCCAAACTGAAAAATTTTTGCTCAACAAGGGAAACCATCAACAAAATAAAAAGAAAACCCACTGAATAGGAAGGCACATTTGCAGATACATCTGAGAAGGGGTTAATATCCAAAATTTATAAAGAACTTATAAAACTCAACACCAGAAAACAAGCAATCCAATGAAAAAATGGGCAAAGGATCTAAGTACACTTCTCCAAATAGGACATGGATATAGTTAATAGACATATGAAAAAAATGCTTAATGTCACTAATTGTCAGAAAAATGCAAATTAAAACCACAAAGAGATATCATCTCACACCAGTGGGAATGGCTATCATGAATAAATCAACAACCACCAAGTGCTAGTGAGAATATGGAGAAAGGAGAACCCTTTTGCACTGTTAGTGGTGATGCAGACTGGTGCAGCCGCTATGGAAAGCCGTATGGAGTCATCTCAAAAAATTAAAAATGAACTGACTTAAGACCCAGTGACTCCATTTCTGAGAATTTATCTGAAGAAACCCAAAACACTAATTGAAATAATATATGTTCCCTTATGTTAATTGCAGTGTTATTTATGATTGCCAGTATATGGAAGCAGCCCAAGTGTCCATTGGTAGGTGAGTGGATAAAACAACTTTGGGACATTTACACAAAAAAATACTACTTGACTGCAAAGAAGAAAATTTTACTCTTTACAACAGCATGGATGGACCTGCTGAATATTACACTAAGTGAAATAAGCTGGTCAGAGAAAGACTACCACTATATGATTGCACTCATATGTGGAATCTAATGAAGAAAGTGAACTAACAAGGAAAATAGAGTCAGAAACATAGAGAGCAGAATGATAGCTCTGGAGTTTGACAGTAAAGCAATTGACAATAAAGCAAAAAAAAATAAAAACTCATGGACATGGATAACAGTGTTCTTATTGTGGGGAGAGGGACTGAGTTGAGGTGGAAGAGGGTAAAAGGGGGATAAAGGATAATGGAAAAAACACAATATAATAAATTATTTAAAAAATATAAAAGGTTGCTGAATAAATAAAAAATGACCAATATATGTGCCATCTATAAGAGATCCATCTCAGAATGAAAAACATACACAGAATAAAAGTAAAGGGATGGGAATAGATTTCATGAAAATGAAAAGAAAAAATGGAAAATAGGGTAATAATACTCATATTAGACATAATAGACTTTAATCCAAAAGCTATAATAAGAGACAAAGACTCTGGCTGGCATGAGTCAGTGGACTGAGCACCAGCCTGAGAACCAATAGATCACAGTTTGGTTCCAGTCAAGGCACATACCTGGGTTGAGGGCCAGTTCCCCAGTAGGGGGCATGTAAGAGACAACCAATCAATGTTTCTCTCCCTCTCTTTCTCCCTCCCTCTCCTTCTCTCTGAAGATAAGTAAATACAGTCTTTAAAAAAAATAGAGATAAAGGTGATCAATTTAACAAGAAGATATAAACCTTGCAAACATTTATGCATTCAACATAGGAACACCCAAGTATGTAAAGCAAACCTTGATAGATGTAATGGGAGAGATGAATAGTAATTCAGTTACAGTTAGGGATTTTCATCCCCCCATTGCCATCAATGAATGCATCATCCAGACAAAATTTCAACAAGAAAACAGCTGCCTTAAATGGCACACTAAACCAGATTAATTTAATCAATATCTTTAGCATTTCATCAAAAGTAGCAGATATACATTCTTTTCAAGGGCACATGGAACATTTTCTAAAATGGTACACATGTTAGGACACAAAAAAGTCTGTATATATTTAAGAGGATTGAAATTATATCACAAATCATCTCTGACCAAAATGGTATGAAAGTAGAAATCAATCACAAAAAGCAAACAAACAAAAAATCTGAAAAAAAACCCCACAAACACGCAGAGGCTATGCAACATGGCACTCAACAATAAATGGGTTAACAATGAGATAAAAATAGAAGTCAAAAGTTACCTCAAGACAAATGAAAATGAACACACAACACCACAAGATATATGGGACACAGCAAAATAAGTCTCAAAAGGGAAATTCATAGTAATACAGGTCTACCTCAAAGATCAAGAAATATCTTAAACAATCTAAACTTAATGCTGAAGGAATTAGAAAAAGAACAACAAACAAACCCATAAGTGAATAGAAGGAAAGAAATAATAAAAATCAGAGTGCAAGTAAATGAGAGTCTATAAGTACAATATAAAAGATCAATGAAAGTCATTTCTTGTTATTTAAAAAGATAAACAAGATTGACAAATTGTTAATAACACACAGAAGTAAAAAAGAGAGGACCCAAATAAATAAAATCATGAGTAGAAGTAACAACTGGTACCATAAAAATAAAAAGAATTATAAGAAAATGCTAAGAATGACTGAATGCCAATTAATTGGACCATCTGAAAGAAATGGATAAATTACAAAAAACATAAAATTTTCAAAAACTAAATCAAGTGAAAACAGAAAATATGAACAACTAATTACAAACAATGAAATCATAATTATTTAATAATTATGAAGCAGTAATTAATAATGAAGCAGTAATCACAAAGCTCCCACAAAATGAAAATCTTGGACCAGATGGCTTCACAGGTGTATTATACCAAACATTCAAAATACAGCTAACACATCCTTCTCAAACAATTTCAAACATTGAAGAGGAAGCAGACTTTCAAGCTTATTTTACAAGGCCAGATTACCCTGACTCTAAAGCCAGATAAAGAAAGTATTAAAAGAAAATAAATTAGAGGTCAATACCCCTGGTGAATACAGATGAAAAAATCTTCAACAAAATTTTAGCAAACTAAATTTAGCTTTAGTTTGATCATTACTAAATTTAGTTTAGTATGATCATTAAAAAGATAATACACTATAATCCAGTGGAATTTATTCTTGGGATGCGAGGTTGGTACAATATTTATAAACCAATTGATGTGATACATCACATAAACAAAATAAATGACAAAAATTATATGATCATACCAATAGATGCAGAAAAAGCATTCCACAATATCCACACCTATTTATAATAAAAACCTTAATGAATCAGAAATAGAAAAACATACTTCAACATAATAAAGCACATGAATGAGAAACCCACTGCTAATGTCATACTCAGTAGGGAAAAAGTAAAAGTTTTTCTCTTAATATCAAAAATAAGACAGAGATGTCTGCTTTTACCTCTCTTACTCAGCATTGTACTAGAAGTCCTTACACAGCAATTTGACCTGAGTAGACACTTCTCCAAATGTGATATACAGATTGCAGCAAACATATGAAAAGATGCTCAATACCTATAATTGTCAGAGGAACACAAATCATGACCACAATGAGATATCGTCTCCCACCTGTCAGAATGGTTATAAAAAAAAAAGTGATCATGAGGATGTGTAGCACAGGGAAACCTGGTGCACCATTGGTGGAGATGCAGATTTGTGCAGCCTCCATGGAAAAAAGTATGGGAGTTCTTCAAAAAATTAAAAATAGAACTGCCTTCTGACCTAGCAATTTCACATTTAGGCATTTATCCTAAGAAATTCAAGACACCAATTTGAAAGAATAGATGCACCCCTATGTTCATTGCTGCAATATTTACAATAACCAAGATATAGTTGCAATCCAAGTACTCATCAATAAACAAGCAGATAAAAAGCAGAGGTACCTATATACAATGAAATATTACTTAGCCATAAAAAATAATGAAATCTTACCACTGTGACAGTATGAATGGACCTAGAGGATACTATAATTAGTGAAATAAGTTATTCAGAGAAAGACAAATAAAATAAGTTCACTTATATGTAGAATCTAAATAACAAAATTAAAAAAAAAAAAAAGAACAAACTCATGGATGCAGAGAACAGGCTGGTACCTGCCAGATGAGAGGGGTTTTGGGGGACTGGGTGAAACATGTGAAGGGATTAAATAGTACAAATTAGGGGAATGAATGGTAATGAAAAATACACTAAAATAAAAACTATTGTTTAAAAATAACAAATTAGTAGTTAGAAAATAGTCATGGGTATGTAAAGAACAGCATAGGGAATATAGTAAATAATATTATAATAACTATGTATGGTGTCAGGTGGGTACTGAAAATAACTGGGAGCACTTTTTTAAGTATATGATTGTCTAAACACTATGCTGTACACCTGAAAACAATACAAAATAATAGTGAGAGTAAAAAAACTGAAAAATAAAAATAATAAAAAAATTTAAAACCCAAAATATAAGATGTAGGTGAAGGGATTAAGCAATATTCATATGTATGTGTGTGTATACATAAATATGTGTGTGTATGTGTATATATGCATATATAAACAAACACATAGACACAGACAACAGTATAGGGATAGCGAAAAAGAAAGTGGGGCTAGGGGCAGTGTAAGAGGGCAGGTGGGAGGATTAATGTTAAGGAAAAGAGATTTCAGTTTCAGTGGTGAGCATAGTATACAATATGCAGATGATGTTTTATTTATTGAGTTATACCACTGAAACCTGTATGGTTTTATTAAGCAATGTCATTGAAATAAATTCAATAAAAATAAAAATGAAATAATAAAAATACTTTTTGTACTGAAACAAGAGGCTCTCATTCATTTATATATATGGTTCTATATATATATATATAAAGAAAATATCCAGAAAGAAAAGACAAAGGGAATAGAAACGTTTGTATGATTTTTAGTGAATCTGATTTTATTCTTTTATGCAACTTTTAAACACTAAATTATTTTGTTTATTTAAAATGTTCTATATACATATACTCACACATCATTTTAGATCAATGAGTATATTTCATTGCAAAAAATTAATTTTGAAAAATCAAATTATTCAAATTTGTTTTAGTATGTATTAGTTGTGACAATGGTTTATAACTGATTAAAGCAAATATATTAGGAAGAATAATTATTTAACAGTCTCAAAGTTTGTAATTTTGAAAGTTGGGGGATGTTAATTTTCAAAAATTGTTTTTTAAAATCCCTCCCTAGGCAGCAGCAAACATTTAAAGAGAAATGAATTAACCTAAGAAAAAAAGACAGCAAACAGATAACAAAGTAATTAAAACTGAGCATGACATAATCAGTTTTGATATTTAATACCTCAAGAAGTAGTGCAGAAGACAAATAAGATATAAAAATTGTCAAAGAGAATTTTCCAAGTTGCTTCAATTATCAAGGTAAGGTGATTATAAGGGTATGCTTTATTTTATGTTATTAAATATTTAGCAAGTGTTTTCTATTGTTATGTCCCCAGTGATTAACTCCTCTGTGAAGGCTTCTCTGTTGTTTCTACCAACCTTGATATTATCCATTTTTAATCCTAATATGTATTTCTCTAAGCAATACTGTTCTGATTACACATTAGCTTTTGAATGCTATTTACTCACTGTAATTGACCATAAATATGTCTCTTAGAGTGCGTAGCAGAATGTCAAGTTCATAGCATTCATCCCATGGCAAACATACATATATTACATAGAATTAATTTTTCATATATGTCACTAACGTATAATTTTAGTGTGGTATATTTAGTATCTTAGTAAGGACGCTAGTAAAACAACTGGAAGGAAATTATATTCAAAAACAAAAGATAAAATAAAGAGCCATTTAATCTATTTTCTAGTGACCTGAAGACTGGTTTTGTACAAAAACTTTACCCAACAGAGAAATTTATGATTATAATATGACAACATCATAATTACTGAAACTATAAAAATAAGAATCCCAGACAACTGTTCATTATTATCATGCAGTCTAGTCTTTGACAATTTATGAGCAGGAGACTTTGATAGATTCTTATAAGATTCTTCTGCAAATTTTAGTTTCCTGTCCTATCAGGGTAAAATTGTCTTACCTCATTACATAGCTATGATTTTATTCTTTTACACAATTACAACTTAAACAAATATAAATTTTACTGATTGCAGTTTTACTTGAAAAATAACTATAAACACACTACTCGAATTGGAAGTGATTAAAATCATAAAGCTTTAATGCTATTCCTCACTTTGTCTGGAAAGTTAAGAATTTGTGGTTTTGGCCCTGGCTGCTGTAGCTCAGTGGACTGAGCGTGGGCCTGTGAATCAAATGGTCACTTGTTCGATTCCCAGTCAGGGCACATGCCTGGGTTGCAGGCCAGGTCCCCTTTGCGGGGTATATGAGAGGCAACCACACATTGATGTTTCTCTCTCCCTCCTTAAAATAAATAAATAAAAATAAACTCTCTAAAAATAAATAAAATATATTTTTTTAAAAAAAGGAATTTGTAGTTTTGTTTCCTGTGCTTTGTGGTAACACCAAAATGTTGGGAAGAGAGTAAATTGGAAAATTTCTTTCCGTTGATCTTATATCTAAATAAGGTTTCTGTTATTTACTTATAGAGTAATTGAAAGCCCTGAAATTTTATGTCAATAACCTTAATTGGTTTCAGTACATGAGTTCAGAAAGGAACACTGGGCAATGTATCAACCCCAAACACTGAAATCTCTATGTAAGTTACCAGTAACTGACAACTTAAAATGAAGATGAAAACAATGAGAAACTACCACCTCTTAAATGCAGCTCTAAAATGAATGTGTATTTCTGGCAAAATTTCTCATGCCTTTTGTTTTAGACATGCTACCCACTCTGCAGATTGTTATATACTCCCCAGATCAAATTCTATCTGATGAATAATGCACTATCAGAGAACCAGACAAATAAAAGTGGATTAGCACGGCGCAAATTCTCCCTCATAATGTTCTTCCAAAAGTGCAATTTAGAGGATTTTGACATGGTGATGTATGGGATGAGGCGCAGGAAGAGATTAACTACGAATATTAACCACATCTCATCACATCGATAAGTCCTGAGTATATGGTATAGAATGCTAGAGTGGGAAAAATAATAGTTGAATTGATAAGTATAATAGAAATTTCTTTATATAACTACATACCTGGAGTTCAATATTTCATAAATGGTTAAAGATGCATATGTTACCAATATATCCTTTTGGCCGGTTTCTTCAGGAATTTATTTATTGAATCATTTATCTTATAGTTTATAGGCTTTTACATCCAAGATAGGGTAATGAGATCTCTTAACAGTTGAGAAATTTCTAGGTTTTTAATGGTACTATTCAAACAACAGGATAGAGACATGGTAACCTATGATAGTTTCCGTTTGAACACTTTCTGTATCAGAGAGCAATGAGTAATTTGAAGTTTATGACTTATAATTTTACATGTATGCTGACTTCCCTACAAAATAGACCATTATGTGGAGAACTCTATGCATAACCTGCTTTTGATCTGGGTATGTATTTCATTTTATTTTTTTAATTTTGTGAACCAGTTTATTTTGTTCATTAGATTATACATGTAAATGAAATCATATGGCATTTGTCTTTCATTGAATGGGTTATTTCACTTAGCATAATAATTTCTAGGTCTATCTATGCTGTCACAAAGGAAAAAGTTCCTTTCTCCTTTCTTATGACTGCATACTGTTCCATTGTGTAAATGTACCACAACTCTTATATCCACTCATCTGCTGAGTATATTTTTTAAGTAACCAGTAGCTAAAGTTTATGCTTACTTACTCTTACCTAGAGGGAAAATAATTCATTTTCATTTCAGTTTGACATACAGGAGAAGCCAAAATCCCTGGAATTATCTTCTGGAAGGTGGGCTTTTGTAATATATACTTCTCACTCTAGGTGGGTGTTCTAGGAAGCCATATGTATCAGTGTACTAGCTGGTGGTGTTGTGAGAGGTTGTGTTTGGCTTCAGTGAACTTGCCCATTTCATGAAGGGTGATTTATGAAGACACCTACCCACATGGAGCTGAGTGTTCAGCAGTTTTTGACCAAAAGCATCATGACGCCTGTGCCCCACTCTTCCTATTCACCCAATCTCATCCCAGAGACTTTTTGTTTCCCTGATGGAAAAAGTCCATGAAGGGAAATATTTTGCAGATGTTGGAGAGGTAAAACAAAAAAATCAGCAGAAGCTCTAAAAGGCATCAAAATTGATGGGTTCAAAAACTGTTTTGAGCAGTGGAAAAAAATGTCTTGGTAGGTGTATTGCATCAAATGAAGAGTGCTTTGAAGGTGACTGAAGTTTCAACATGTAAGAATAAGTACACAATATTATAAATAAATTTTCTTTTTTGGGTCCCCCCTCATACTTTAATATCTTTTATTTTTGTAGAATTTCAAATAAAATAAAAATGCAAGATATAGTAATGCATTAAAATGTCTTTTTCAGGCAAACCTGTCATCTTCCCATCTCAAAATTAAGCCGGCAAAGAAAAGATGCATCATATGGAGTTAGCATCATACTTCTAGTCTTGATAATCTCATTTATATGAGATGGTTCATTTTTAATAGATACATTACTTACTATTCAATGAGATTTTCATAAGTGAATTACAAAATATAGTTTTACAGAAAAGAATAATAAAAATATAAGTAAAAATAAAATATGAAGAAAAACAAAGAGATAAAAGGACACTACCAATCATATGACATAATTCTAGTTTCTTCTATGTAAGCTATAGAAGAAATAATGTTCATATAGAAATGTTTTTCTTTGCTATGTTGTAAAAGTAGATTATTTCCATTTTAAAATATTCATACATTAAATTTATATTCATCATTATGTGAATATCTTCGTTAGACTAAAAACACAGGATCAAAAGTATAAGATAAAAATGCATGTGCAGTGCTTCAGTGAAAATCATCAAATTCATAATGAATTACATTTTCCACAGGAAAAGGATGTTCTCAAATTTTCATTATTCTGTTATAAAGTTGTAGTCTACAGTCCATTCTTTCAAATAAATGAGGCCGAGTTACTGCTGATCTGCTGATCAGTATCTGCTTTGATCCCAGTTTTGTGAGTACCACCAAGGGCAGTAGCATGGGGCATGGCATAGGAGCCACAGAATAGAAGTCTAAAATGCATGCAGTGACTCGGACCTACTGTGTTGAAGGTAACCTGATCATACCATTCCAGTAAACATTTATGACAGGACTGTTATAAAGAATGATAATGTCATTTGATCATCTCTATTTGGTGTATGTTGTGTAGCTTTAAGGCAGTATAGCTTGTTAAACAGGTTTTATTACCTGGGCATGTCTTTACACTTTTAAAGTAAAACACTATTTAAAATTAGAGGAATTTTCCTACCTTGTATGTAAAAGCAAATGAAATAGAATTGCTGAGTTTAAGCTTGTAATAATTAGAAGAAATATTACTATCTAATGGATCATGTTCTTTTTAACATAGTGCTATGCCTGATATGATGTTTGCAAGCAGATTTGCAAAGAAATCTTGTTGGATGAAAATCACAGGTTGAACATCTTTGTTTTGTAGTATGTGATTATTAAATTGAATAATACAGAAAGTTGATTGTATCTAATAAGTTTAGCTATGGTGCAATATCAGAAATATCTATACACAGTAACATTATTCTACATTAAATATACTCTCAATGAAATGACCGTAACATAACATAATGACACTCTCATAAAATAAGTAATAACATAGGGTATGTGTCAAATACCTATAATAATAAACCAACTTTATTTTTTAATACATTTGAATGAAAAACTCTTTATGAAACCTTTATATGAAATTCTAAATAGTTTGTTATATATATTTGTATTTTGAAGAATTTTCTGCTCAGACAGTAGGGTCTCTTTGGAAAGAAGATATACAAATTAAGACACTTTCAGTGCAAAGGGACAAAAAGAACAATAATTTAAGAATAAAATATCTTTATCTTTCATGCAAAATCCTTTCAGTTAACAAATGGACTACTCTAGCCACAGCAATCAGCAAGAAAAAGAAATAAAGGCATCCAAATTGGAAAAGAGGAAATAAAACTATCATTGTTTGCAGATGGCATGATAGTGTACATACAAAATCCTATAGACTTGGTCAAAAAACTCCTCAACCTAATAAATGAATATGGCAAAACAGAGGGATACAAAGTCAATATCCAGAAATCAAAGGTATTTTTGTACACCAACAATGAAATACCAGAAACAAAAATCAGGAAAAAAATTCCATTTGATATAGCAACAAGAAAAATAAAATACCTAGGAATAAACTTAACCAAGGAGGTAAAAAACCTCTACTCAAAAAAATACACAACACTGAAGAAAGTAATTAAGGAATACACAAATAAATGGAAATATATACTGTGTTCATGGATTGGAAGAACTAACATCATCAAAAATGTCCATACTACCCAAAGCAATTTATAGATCCAGTGCAATCCTTATTAAAGTACCAATGACATACTTCACAGATATAGAACAAATGCTTCAAAAATTTATATGGAACCATAAACAACCCCAAATAGCTGCAGCAATTTTGAAAAAGAAGAGCAAAGTAGGACGAATCACAATACCTGATATCAAAATGTATTACAAGGCCACTGTAATTTAAACAGCCTGGTACTGGCATAAGAACCAACACATGGACCAACTGAACGGAACACAGCCCAGAAATAAACCCAAGTCTCTACTGTCAATTATTATTTGACAAAGGGGGCAGCAGCATAAAATGGAGAAAAGATAGCCTCTTCAACAAATGGTGTTGGGAGAACTGGACAGCTACATGCCAAAAAATGAGACATGACCACCAATTTACACCATACACAAAAATAAATTCAAGGTGGATAAAAGATTTAAATATAAGTCTTGACACCATTAAAGTCCTAGAGGAGAACATAGGCAGGAAAATCTCAGATATTCCATGCAGCAGTATTTTCACTGATATGTCCCCTAGAGCAAGGGACATAAAGGAAGGACTAAACAAATGGGATTTCATCAAAATAAAAAGCTTCTGCAGAGCTAACGAAAATAGCATTAAAATAAAATGGTAACCAACCGTATGGGAAAACGTATTTGCCAATGATACCTCAGACAAGGGCTTGATCTTCAAAAATACATAAAGAACTCACAAGACTCCACTCCGGGAAGACAAATGATCCAATTAAAAAATGGGCAAAGGACTTGAACAAACACTTCTCCAAGGAGGACAAACAAAGGGTGCAGACATATATGAAAAGATGTTCAGCATCACTAGTAATCAGAGAGATACAATTTAAAACACAATGAGATACCACCTCACAGCAGTCAGAATGGCCATCATAAACAAAGCAACAAACAATAAATGGAGAGGGTGTGGAGAAAAGGGAACCCTAGTGCACTGTTGGTGAGATTGCAGACTGGTGCAACCACTAGGGAAAACAGTATGGAATTTCCTCAAAAAACTGAAAATGGAACTGACTTTTGACCTGGAAATTCCACTGCTAGGATTATATCCTATGAACCCTGAAACACCAATCCAAACTAACTTATGCACTCCAATGTTCATAGCAGCACGATTTACAATAGCCAAGTGCTGGAAGCAACCCAAGTGCCCATCAGCAAATGATTGGATCAAAGAACTATGGTACATTTACACAATGGAAATCTATGCAGCAGAAAGAAAGAAGAAGTTCCTACCCCTTGAGACAGCATGGATGGAATGGAGAACATTATGCTAAGTGAAATAAGTCAGTCAGTGAAAGACAAACCATATGATCTCACCATTAACAGGAACTTAATCAACAAAATGAGCAAGTAAGCAAAATATAGGCAAAGACATTGAAATTGAGAATAGGCTGACTGTGATCAGAAGGAAGAGGGGAGGGGATAATGGGGAAAAGGGTGAAAGGTTTACAGGAACAGTTATAAAGGACATATGGACTACAAAAAGGCAAGGAGGAAATGGTGGAAGGAGGCAGGGAGGGCTGGGGTGGTGGGGAGGTTTGGGGGCAAAAGGCAGAAAACTACTTGAACAACAATAAAAAATGGACTATTACATTGTTTCTATGGACAATATCAGTGCTCTCTCTGTGTGTGCATGTTTATTATAATCTTTATTTAACTAAAACCATAAAATTATTATTCAATCTCTGTTTCAAGGACAATATTGGGTGATTTATTTCTACATTTCTTTCTGATACTGATGTGATCAATGCCTACCGGAAGGGTGTTCTAAGAAACAGATTACAGCTGGCAACATCATTACCTTTTTTAATGCAGGAGCTCCAAACAGGGGCACTGTGCTTGTGTTCGTGATATTCCCCAAAAAACACATGGAGGACCAGCTGCTGTGGGTGTGCCCTTTATTACTCACCTTGCAGGGAAGTGCACCAATGATTGTAGCAGCGGGCAGATCAGGCCAGCGACTGCTCCCTACCTCTGGTCTCTGTGCTTCTTATCAGGTTAGGAGCGGAAGCAGCTGCAGAGGGAAGAAGGGAGTCACAGTAGCGTATGAAAATGCTACAGGGTTGTGATAAATGCAAGAGCACTGAGAAAGCCAGACTCCAGATACACACTGTTTTCATCACTTCTTATGGCTTCTGGCCAGGCAGCCAACTATTCTCTGAGGTTACGGAGGGGCCATGTCCTGAGCTACCCCACACCTTCCTGTCTTCACCTTCCTCTCATACACATATCAGGTAAATCCTGTATTCTCCTAACAGCAGAATATAAGCAAAGTTGCAGAAAGTGAATAAGAAAAGGCAACATCATCAGTAAGAAAATGAGTCTAACTTTTTTCTAGAATGTGTCCTGGCTAAAAAAGCAAGTCTTACATTGTTTTACTTTAGACAGCCTGTTCCCTTTGAAAAAAAATTACACAATAAGGAGGAAATTTCAATGTGACCTCCTAAATGATTGCAGGAATGTTGACTTATAAGTTTATATTTCTTCTAGGCTCATGATACTATAATGAGAGTTATGTTGATAATCAAATCGCCAATTGATTCTAAATTGAGATCAACATGTAAATAGGTTTTTGCCTTTTGCTTCAGCAGTGATGTTCAAAAATTGACTCATTCTCTTGTGCAGTAAGGAGAAAAAAACACTCACTGGTCAGAGGCACAGGAACTCTTATTTCTAATTTTCATTTTACCAGATTTAAAATGGTCATGCATCATTATGTTAAACCAACTTTTAGGCAACACAATTAATTTCGTCAGGCTTTAACTGTTCAATCTATAAAGTGAGGACAATCAAATATTTTAATTTTTCTCATTACAGATTATACCAGATGTTCTTTGCTGAGTTGATGTAAGTCCTTGACACTTTCCCTCAGAATGTCAGTACTTCTTTTTGCTTATCTTGCAAGGGTAATTTTTAGTACTACCTAACACAAATTCTCCAATTATAAAATACCTTTAGAAAAATATTCATGCAACCAGTTGGCAATAAAAATGCTTCGATTTATCTTCATTATATTTTTTCCAGTGCCATTTAGTCCCCTTATACCCTCCTTTCCACAACAGTCACCAAGCAGTTGTCCATGTCTGTGAGTCCTTTTTTCTCAATTTCTCCACCCCCTAACCCCTACCACTAGCTGTTATACTGCTATCATTGATCTGTCCCCATTATCCTTGTAAGTTAAGCTTGTTCTTTATATTCCACATATGAGTGAAAGCATATTGTGTTTGTCTTTCTCTAACTGGCTTAATTCATCTAGCCTAATGTTCTCCAAACACATCCATGCAATCTCAAATGGTAAAATTTTCTTTTCTTTATGACTAAGTAGTATTCTATTGTGTAAATGTCCCATAGTTGTTTTATCCACTCATCTCCTGATGGACACTTGGCTGCTTTCATATCTTGGCTATTGTAAATAACACTGCACTGAATGAAGGGGTGCTTATGTTCTTTCGAATTAGTGTTTTAGTTTTCTTTGGATATATTCCCAGAAGTGGGAGAGATGAGCCTAAAGGCAGATCTATCTTTAATTTTTTTGCAGTATCTCCATACTGCTTTCCACAGTGACTTCCCCTGTCTGCATTTCTACCAACAGGATAAAAGGGTTCCCCTTTCTCCATTCATTGTTTGTTGATTATTGATGATAGCCATTCTGACAGGTGTGAAATATCTCATTGTGATTTTAATATGCATTTATCTGATGATTAGTAACATTGAGCATCTTTTCATATGTCTATAGGCCATCTGTATGTCCTCTTTGGAGAAGTGTATATTCATGTCTTTTGGCCATTTTTTAATTGGGTTGTTTGTTTTTATCATGTTGAGTTTTTTAAGTTATTTATAAACTTTAGATTTCAACCCCTCATTAGATGTATTGGCAAATGTGTTATTCCATTCTGTGAGTTGTCTTTTTATTTTGTTGATGATTTATTTTGTTGTGCAAAACCTTTTTTAGTGTGATGTTATTAATTTGTAATTATTAATTTATTAATTTTAATTTTTTTGCTTTAAAGGTTTTTGTTGCCTTTGGTCCACAGGTGGTATTTCACATTATCTCTTGTCCCCAAGGCTCCTGGGTGGGACTGGTCCCAGAGAGGGCTTCCTGATGGGTGTCCCTGTGTAGTACTTTGTGGGGGAGAAGGGACTAGTATGGAAGTGAGGAGTTTGGCTTTGCCTCAACCACTCAGAACTCCACTGTCCTATCTGGACCCTGGTTTCCTCACTGGGCCCCTCGGAGGGTCCTAGAGAAATCCAGTCCCTTATGGTGCCTAAAATATCTAAGGACTGCAGCTTGGCCCTCTCTCAGGGGACTTCCTTCTCATCACTCATGCCTCTACCATCCCCACCTCTCCCCCCCCCGAAAAAAAAAATACCTTTGTTTTGTTAAAAATGCCTGAAACTTTTGTGTGTACAGGAACCACAAACTGATCAGCAGAAAGAGAAAAGGGAAGAGGCACAGATGTAACCAGAAGCCATTGGGGCCAGTGTCCCTCCCTGCACAGGTTTCTTCTCCCCCCAGCAGCTCGGCCCAAAACCTGCTGGGAAATTACTACCTGGATGCACCCTGGCTGGGAACCCTCACCCCACAAGCATCTGGATCTGGCCTTCACAGTCCCTCAGCTGGGAGCACTGGAACACACAAGAAAACAAGGTGAAAACCCAGAAAAATGAAATCCTAGATGGGATACTGATAGATGGAGGCACCCCACTAAGGGGGCCTCAGTAGCTTGCCTCCTCTTGGTAGTAAAGGGGATACTCTGGGCCTTCCCTGGGCTTGGGTAGTCACCTGCTGACTCTGGAGCCCCCTCAGCCTCTGGGCCTTGTGGGTAATACTTGGGGTAGTATACTTCTGGCCCAAGCCAAAGACCTGGCCACTTTGGTTGGCACCCTGTGTGTAGCCCATCTGCAGAAGCATGGAGGGATTGTCACACTTTTTGGTCCCCAACTTGGTGTTATAGATGTGCTGCCGGGTCCCAGGAGCCATTATTCCCACCTGGCTGGCACTCCTGTTAGTGCCCATTTGGAGGCTGATGATTGAGTGGTCCATGGGGGCAGGATATGGTTCTTGGGGTCGTACAGATGTCTTCTTGTGCTCGTGCCATATGCTGTCATGCTTGATTGGCTGGCACACTTGTTAGTGCCCACCTGGAGCCCAATGACACACTGGTCAGCCTTCATGGTAGAATCGTCAAAGTTCTGCTCCTGCTTTTCTGAGTATTTGATGCCGATGTCCACACCACTCTGGAGCTCCTGTCTTGGCCTTCCCTGCCAGAGTCTAGGAGAGACACCTGCACCTGTTTCATGTTTCCACTCTCAAACAGGTCATTGGCCTGGAACAAGTCATTGGCCACCAAGTTCATGCCATAGATGACCATGGCTGTGATAAAGTTGGAGAGGTTTTCTAGCTGGTGCCAGTTTTTCATGGAGTGGTTGATCTTAGGGACCAAGTTGGGCTGCAGCTTATTCATGAGTGTGCACAGGATAATCCTGTCCTTCAGACCCTTCTGGAAGTCAGAACTGATCGGCCCATGAGTCCCTGAATCCAGCTGCGAAGTTCTGCCTCCTTCTGAGGGCCATATTTGATTAGGAACCAGCTCTTGACCTCCCTGGAAAGCCCATATGAGGGTCCCTTGTTGAATTGCATGGAGCTCCTTTTGGCGGTGGCAATGGTGGAGTAATTTATTAATTTTAATTATTAATTTTTTTATGTTGTTTCTCTTGCCTAGGAAGATATATCCAATAAAATATTGCTACAAGGAATGTCTAAGATTTTGCTACCTGTGTTTTCTTCTGGAATTTATATAGTTGCAAGCCTAACATTTAAGCCTTTAATCCATTTTTAATTTATTCCTGTGTATGCTGTAAGAAGGTGGTCTAGTTTCATTTTTTTGCATATATCTTTCCAATTTTCCGAACACCGTTTATTAAATAAACTCTCTTTAGCTTGATTCCTCTGTCAAATGTTAATTGACTACAAAAGTGTAGGTTTATTTCTGGACTCTCTATTCTGTTCCCTTGATCTCTGTGTTTCTTTTTATGCCAGCCCCATGCTGTTTTGATTACCTTTATATTACCTTGTAATATAGTTTGATAACATGATTATTCAACTTTGTTCTTCTTTCTCAGGATCACTGTTGCTATGTGGGGCATTTTGTGGTTGCATATAAGTTTTAGAAATATTTGTTCTATTTCTGTGAAATACATCTTTGGAGTCTGGATAGGAATTACATTGCATCTGTAGATTGCTTTGGGCAGTGTGGACATTTTAACAAGGTTAATTCTTCCTATCCATGAACATTTTATGGGCTTCTACTTATTTGTATCTTCTTCAATTTCTTTGTTCAACATCTTATAATTTTCCAAACATAGGTCTTTTACATCCTTGGTTAGGTTTACTCCTAGGTATTTTATTCTTTTAGTACCAATTATCAACAGGATTTTTTTTTAATTTCTCTTTCTATAATTCATTATCTGTATATAAAAATGCAACTGATTTATGGATATTTTGTATCCTGCTACATTGCCGAATTCAATTATCTGTTCTAATAGTTTTTTGGTGTAATCTTTGGGGTTTTCCATGTACAGTATTATGTCATTGGCAAAAATGGCAGTGTTACTTCTTTCTTTCCAATTTGGGTGCCTTTTACTTCTTCTTGTTTGATTTCTATGGCTAGGATTTCCAGTACTATGTTTTCTAAGAGAGGTGAAAGTGGATATCTCTGTCTTGTTCTCGATCTTCACGGAAACACTTACAGTTTTTGCCCATTGAGTGTAATGCTGGCAGTGGGTTGTCATATATGGCCTTTATTCTCTTTGGGTATGTTCCCTCTAATCCTCCTTTGCTAAGAGTTTTTATCATAAATGGTGCTGGATTTTATCAAATACTTTTTCTGCATCTATTGATATGACCACCTGTTTGTTTTTAATTCTTTTTTTGTTTGTTTATGTAGTGGATCATGTCTATTGATTTGCTAATGTTGTACCAACCTTACACTCTTGGAGTAAATTCCACTTGATAACGATGCATGATTTTTTTGATGCTTTGCAATATTTATTTTTCTAACATTTTATTGAGGATTTTAGTGTCTGTGTTTACTAAGGATATTGGCCTATAATTTCCGTTCTTTGCAGTGTCATTATCCGGTTTTGGAAATAGGATATTGTTAGCCTCTTAAAGTGAGTTGTGGGGGCCTTCCTTCCTCTTGAATTTCATGAAATAGCTTGAGAAGGAGAGGTGCTAGACCTTCTCAGAATGTTTGGTGAAGCCATCTGGTCCAGGAGTTTTGCTTGTTGGGACGTTTTTGATTCATACTTCAATTTCATTAGGTGTAATCTGTCTATTTAGATTCTCTGATTCTCCCTGATTTAGTTTGGGAAGACTTTATGTTTCTAGGAATTTATCCATTTTTCCAATTGCCCAGTTTTTTGTGTTTTTTTTTTTTTTTGCATACTGTTGTTTATAATATTTTCTTACAATCCTTCTTATTTCTCTGGCGTCAGCTGTTATTTCTCCTCTTTCAATTAGGTTTTTATTTATTTGAGTCCTCTCTCTTTTTCTCTTGATGAATCTGGTTATAGGTTTGTCTATCTTGTTTATCTTTTAAAAAAACCAGCTCTTGGATTCTTTGATCCTTTTTATCATTTTTTAGACTGTATTTTCTTTATTTCTGCTCTGATATTTATTATTTCCTTGTGACAGATACTGGCCAGCAGTATCCATCGCTGCTGCAGATGCTTGAAACACAAGAAAACATACACAGATGACGAGTCCTGTGGAGGAATAAGAATAGCATGGCAACTGTCTCTAGTGGAGAGCACCCCGTTTTCCCGCCCAAGCAGGCTTTTATTAAGAACACAGATACAGTTTGTGGATTACAGTCTGGCAGGGAAGATTAAAGGAATAGATAGCTTTCAAAGGGACTGGCAGAAGTCCCACTAGGATTCTGGGCTGAGATTTTGGGGTTTTACCACTTAGAAAGACTACAGGACCTAAAAGGCTAGTCTAGTTTCCTGCTTGTGCCTTCATATTCTAATTCAATAGCATCCTCCAGCAAGCAGATCTCACAGGAGCTTGCATATTCTATGTCCCAGGCCTAATTACCCCCGGGGGTCCAGCAACTCTAGTCTGTACTGCACCGCCCCTGTTATTTCCACAGGCCTAAGTTGGGTAGAGGAGACAAAGGTAGCCAGGAGACTTGGATTTCTCAGAATGAAGAACTAAGAACAAGGTCTCAGGCTTTGACAAAGTCGAGGGGCAGGGGTTGATGTTGATCATCCCTTCATTTCCACAGCCCCCCAAGTCCTTTCCTGAGGCCTCCATGTGATCATGCCTGTCTTAGGCAATCCCCCCCTTGGGGAACCTTATCCGTCACTGGCTAACTGATCAAGCATCGGGGGCCAGGCATTAGAACAGGCAGCGTTCATGCCAAGGAAGTAAGTTTTGTCTCCTTAGGGTCTCCTGGTTCAGAGGCCTCTCACTCAGTCTTAGCCACAGAGGGTTACAGCTTCCTGACACCAGGCAGGGTGGACCCCAACATTTCCTTCCTTCTACTCATTTGAGCTTTGTTTGTTGTTCTTTTTCAAGTTCCTGTAAGTGTAAAGTTAGATTGTTTATTTGAGATTTTTTTGAGATAGGCTTGTAATGCTATGAATTTCCCTCTTAGGACTGCTTTCCCAGTGTTCCACAGATTTTGGGTCATTGTGTCCTCCTTTTCATTTTTTTCAAGGTATCTTTGGATTTCTTCCTTCATGTTATTGTTGACCAGTTCATTGCTTAATAACATGTAATTTAGCTTACATTTATTTCTTTGTGTGTTTTTCAATGTTCTTCTTGTGATCGACTTCTAGTTTCAAAGGATCATGGTCAGAGAAGATGCTTGATATGATTTCAATCTTCTTAAATGTATTGAGACTTGTTTTGTGTCCTAACATGTGGTCTATCCTAGAAAATGTTCCCTCTGCACTTGAAAAGTATGTATTTATGCTATTTTGGGGTAAAATGCTCTGGAAAGATCAATTAAAGTTATTCAATCTAGTGTGTTATTTAAGTCTGTTGTCTCCTTGTTGATTTCTGTCTGGAAGACCTATTCATTGAAGTCAATGTGTTGTCAAAATCATCGATGATGGCTATATTTCTGTCGATCTCTCACTTTATATCCATAAAGATTTGCTTTACACATTTATGTGTTCTTGTGTGGAGTATGCAAATGTTTTCTAAGTTATATCATCTTGTTTATTTGTTCCCTTTATCATTATGTAGTGTCCTTTTTGTCTCTTACTATAACCTTGATTTTGAAGTTTATTTTGTCAGGTTAAGTGATACTGTCCCAGCTTTTTTTTTTTTTTTTCCTTTTACATGAAATATCTTTTTGTATGCCTTTGATTTAGTCTGTGTGCATCTTTCCATCTGAGGTGGGTCTCCTGGAGGAAGCATTTATATGTGTTTTGTTTTGTTATCCATTCAGCTACCGTATGTCTTTTGTCTGGAGCAATTAACCCAGACACTTACTTTAAAGGTGATTTTTGGTACTTAGTGCCATTTTCTTGTTAGACTATTTTCCTCTCTCCTTTTTTCCCTTTATTTTTTTCTTCTTATTCTTCTTAAAGCAAGTCCTTTAAGCTTTGTTGCTATATTCGTTTGGTATTGACAAACTCCTTTAGTTTTTCCACATCTGGAAAAATTCTTATTTCTCCTTTGATTTTAAATGATAGTCTTGCTGGGTAGATATCCTTGGTTGTAGATCCTTGTTTTTTGTCACCTTGAGTATTTCAAACCACTCCCTTCTGGCCTGAAATTTTTTTTGTTGAGAAATCAGATGACAGTCTAATTGGAGTTCCCTTGTATTTAACTACCTGCTCTTCTCTTGATGCTTTTATGTTTCTCTTTTTGTGTGTAAGCCTTGTCATTTTAATTATGATGTGTCTTGCTGTAGGCCTCTTAGTCTCCAACTCATTGGAGATTATCTGAGCTTCCTGGACTTGAGTGTCTTTTTCCTTCACCAGGTTAGGGAAGTTTGGGGCCATTATTTCTTCAAATAGGTTCTCAATCTCTTGCTCGCTTGCTCTCTCTTCCTTCTAGTATTTCTATTATTCAGTTGTTATTACACCATATGTCATCCACAATGGTTCTTAAACTTTCCTTTTTCTTTTTTTTTAGTTTAGTTTTGTGTTTTTTTTTTAAGATTTTATTTATTTATTTTAGAGAGGGAAGGGAAGGAAAAAGAAATATATAGAGAGAAACATCAATATGCAGTTGCTGGGGGCCATGGTCTGCAACCCAGGCATGTGCCCTGACTGGGAATCGAACCTGCGATGCTTTGGTTCCCAGCCCGCGCTCAATCCACTGAGCTATGCCAGCCAGGGCTAACTTTTCTTATTTTTTAAAAATTCTTTTTTTCTTTTTGCTGCTCTGCCTGTGTGTTTTTTTCTAACTTGTCTTCCCAATCACTGTTTTGATTTTCTGTTTCATGTAACCTATTTATTCCTTTTAGTATATTATTTATTTTCCATATTGCATTCTTTATTTCTATCTGGTCCTTTTTTATGGTATCTGTCATTTTTCATGCTGTTGAGAATCCTTATAATCAGTACTCTAAACTCTCTATGTAATAAATCTTTTACCTGTTTTATCTAGCTATTTTCTGGAGATTTTTTTATCTTCTTTTGGGTCTGTTTCTTTGTTTTCTCATTTTGGCTGCTTCTTTGTACTTATTTCTATGTATTAGATAAACCTGTAAATACTCTGGTGTAGGACTTTGTCAGATGCTGCCTGTGATTGACCCTAGGTAACCTATTTGGATCTATCAGCAATCTGCAGCACGTGATCCCCTCTTCTGGGCCTGTTTGTGTGAAGAAAGGAGCAGACAATGCACCAATGCCAGCTCTTACCAGTCCCAGTCCCTAGGGAGGGTCAGTTGAAATCTCTTAGAGCTCCTAGGTATCACTTTTGTAGTTAAATTAATCAGTGATATAGCCTCAAGCTATAATCAGCAACCTTGCTTAAGGTCCACAGGGTGTGGCAGAGTAATTACTGTGGGTGGGTCTACTGCTTTCCCTCAGGCTGATGCTCTTCAGAAAGTAGCGCTCTGCCAGAAAAAGATGGTTTTTGCAGTATGGAAAATGACTCGGCACAGGAATCCTGGCAGCTGTTCCTTCAGTTCTCTCCTCAAGCCAATAAACCAAGACTCTCCTCAAGCATCTCCAGTCTACTCTGCTCTCCCACTGCCAGAGCCCAGAGTAAGTGGCTGCAAACAAAATTTTGTGTGTTGGCCCTTTAAGACAGCTGTGTCTCCAGCAGTCTCTTTCTGGCAGACAGAAAACTTGCTGCTTTTCACAGCTGGATGTTATCTGGGTTCCTTTCCAGCTCTAGTGCTGTAGGCTAGGAGCCCAGCTTGGAATTTTGACCTCACGTTTCTCAGGGAGAAACCCATGGCTGCTGAAATATCCCTCTGGAACTTAAGCTGCTGCCCACAGGAGCGCAGCCATCCCTCTCTTGCCTCCTCTGTACTCCCTACTAGTCTTGCTGTGGTGAAGTGGTTTCTTCTCTCTGTGGTTATAAGATTTCTCTCCAGCTAGTGTTGAGTTATTTATTCTGGATGATTTTTCTACAATTTACTTGTAATTCCAGATCAGTCCTGAGAGGAGGTTAGTGTAGCTTCCACTTACTCCTCCACCATGTTGCATCCAAAATTTTTCTCAGGAGGACTGTGTTTGAAAGGGTCTCCCTCACATCATTTAAATAGTTTAGGCCTAGGAAATAGTTCATGTTAGCTGGTTTTTAATATCAAATATTGTTGTTTATGGTATCAGAGTAGTATTCTCTAATGTAGGGCAAGTACAACCTGATCATATCAAAAAATCTTTCTAATTTCTACTGTATGTTTATTTTATAATGGACAAAGCACAGCAATTTATATAATACTGAACATAGCCTATTAATACATTATTTTAGTTATTGGGGCTATGCCTCAGAATGTTTTCCTGATTGAGGTGTATTAGTATAAGCAATTGAAAGGACACTGTGCTGAAAGTTTATTTGTTTCAGTGCGATTGTGATTTTTTATTAAGATTTTAACTTATTAACAAATATATGGAATGCCATAAAAATTTGGTAATTAGTTATCTTTATTTTACAAAGTTCTTAGTTAAATAGTATACGTCCTCAACAACTGAATGTTATTGCTAAAATCCATATTTTCTTATCAACTAAGATATTATTGTTATATCCCAAAGTAATTTCCACAGTATGAGATAAATTCTCTCTACTTTTATTTTTTAACTTCTTTAAATGATATTTGGATATGTGAAACTATATTTTTATGTACAGGAAACAGTACATTTCTTATCTTTATCAATGATTTCCTCTATTATGATTAAAATAATTACTGCTGAAGACTTTATTTTGCTTTACTTGTGTATTGACATACATGTAATCAATAAGATTTAAATAAGTATGCACACAAGTCTCAAAAGTTTCAACGCCAATCATCTCAAGGAAATTAAGTACTGGTCATGAACCTTTGACAATTTATTCAGGTTTAAAAAGAACTATGTACTATTTGAAATGTTTCTATTTCAGGTTTATTACTGTGAAATTTTCTTTAAAACTGCAACTGATTTTGTTTAATCAGGAAAAGCCTTGCATTTATCAGAAAAAATATTATTTAATATTTTTATTCTTTTAGATGAATATCATCAATCAGGGAACAAAGAATAATGACAAGAATGCAAGACAAAAAGAGGGAAGTGCTCTTTTTACTCTTGATTCCTTCATTTGGTGATTGTGTTACTTTGAAAACATTATTCAAATTTAATAAAGCCTCATTTATTTTCTTAAAAATGCAGAATATACTATTTTTATTTCTTGCACAGATTTTTAACTGATAGTGATTTGTAAATCATAGATAAGTAAATGTATATAATGTGTTATTATTTCCACTAATCATTTCACTTGATTTCATTAAGTTATCCTTAAGGAAACTTTTTGGAATACTCAAAAACTAGAATAATAAAAATGTACCATTTTATTTGATTATAATCATGTGCTGAAATTCTGAAATTTCAACTTATTTTTCTTAATTTTTTAATATTTAAATGCATCTATTATAGTATATTTACTTTAAAGTTCCTTTGAAAAGTAGAAAAAAGTTTGTGCGTAGGTTAGAACATTTTAAAAACATACACTTTTGGTGAATTTTACAAGTACATCTATTTTCAAGTGGTAAAAAAGTACTTTGAATTTTTCTTTTTTTAATCCTCACCTGAGGACATGTTTATTGATTCCAGAGAGATGGGAAGGGAGGGAGAAAGTAAAGGAGAGAAAAATCTATGCAAGAGAGAAACATCCATCGGTTTCCTCTCATATGCAACCGACCAGGAACCAAAACCACAGTGTAGACATTTGCTCTGACAGAGACTCCAACCTCTGACCTTTCAGTTTACCAGACAGTGTTCCAACCAAGTGAACCAAACTGGTCAGGGAAGTGCTTTGAATTTTTAAAAATATTTCCTGATAGGATGTCCAAAGCAGACAAGTAGAATATAGGGCTATAAGGGACCTGTAGTAAGCCTTCCCTCAAAGAGGATTCTGTTTGTTTTCAAAGATAGGCAAAGAGTCATGATTACATAATGAATATTTATTGTTTAAATATTAAGGATGGATTGTAATTTATCAAATGCTGGGTGAAATGTATTCTATTACCAAACCCAATTTCCAGTAGTAATTTATTTCTGAATCTTTTCAAAAGCAGGAAGCATCATCTATGACCTCATAAATGTATGTTTGTATTCTTCCATGAGAACAATGTGCAAGTCTGTATTTCTAACATCAGTTGGAGTGTGAACCCACTCCATGGACATGTCTTAATATTCTGTGCTTATGATATTCTTATAAAATCATTATAATGATTTTGCCAAATATTGAGAGCTTAAGAAATAATGTTTAAGACATAAAAAAGGTAATAAAGTTGGGATAATGTGGTAAAAGACAATGAAGATTCCAGAGGGAGCAAAGAGAGTAAATTTTCATTGATGGAATGAGGGCACTCTCTTTAGAAATGGATATTTAACACTGTCAAATTCTGTAGATCAAAGTACAACATTAAAACAGCTATCAAATTTGGTAGTTTGGAGATCATTGGCAACCTTTAAGAAGACAAATTTATCAGGGATGGGTTTTACAGTAAAAGAACAATAGCTTGGGAAAATAGAAAAGGAAAAAGGGAAGCAGTATTCACATGCAATTTTTTTGAAGAATTATAGGTGAAGAAATAACGAAGAGTAGAGTTATAGTAGCAGAAAAAAAGCAGAGGTAATGAGACTTTGGGGGCATGGGACTAGCAAAGAAAGGTACTTAGAAGTGCACTTAAGAATATTGCCAGGGTAGAGACTGATTGTGGGACTGGGGTAGGTGGGGCAGGGGAGAGCAATGGGGAAAAATTGGAACAGCTATAATGGAACAGCAATGAAATAAAATGTAAAAATAAAAAAAATAACACTCTGTTCTTAGATTCTATGGTTACATTTACTTCTTTCACTTAAATATTCCCAGGTTTTCTAACATTTCCACTAATCCCCTAAAGGCTAACTGTATCTTCCTTTTCTTCCCCGTGTCTTACCTCTGGTTCACATATTGTTATACTTTTTCTCTTTTCACAGAACGCTTTCTATCATAAGAAGCCATTTTCATATTGTGAAATATCTTTCAATAGATAATAATGACATGAATGGAAGTGCTTTATAAATAAATTAATTTGGGGTCAACAAATATGTATGCCATTATCTCCATATCTGGAATACATGGAAAGCCTGCTGATTGATCTATATACTTATTTTGTGTTTTATTTGTGGAACCAGCTTAAACAAAGAATTTTATTGAGCAGATCTCATTCAACCAAGCATGCTAAGGTGAAACTTGGCCACTCCTGAGACAATACTCTTGGTAAAGTTAAGGTAATATATTTAACCTGCCACTTCAAAGAAAAACTCTATTTTAATATAAAGAAGAGCTCACTTTGAATTCTAAGGAAGTTGAAAGGGTATCCTCTTATTGATAGATAATATGCATGCATTTATTTCTTATATTTTCAAAGAGTTTATTACTTATACTGTACTACTCTGAAGAACCCAAAGGTGCATATAAAAAAAGTACTTTTGCTTGTAATGATATTTCAGCCTAGTTAATGTCCATGATATATAGAATGTCCTAACTATATAGAATTTATGTATGCTGTATACCTGACAACTTAAAACTCATCAACCCTTAATTTATTAAGGTGGGTAAACATACATTCATATACATGCACATGTATAATTTGACAGGTGAGGAGAAATAACACATCTATTGTGAAAACACTAAAATTTTCAAAATTTTTTCTAATATGTGAATTTCTAAACACAAGCTGTTTTTTTGTACTTTGAGAGGAGAATGAACAAAATAGTCACTCTTTTGTGGTTGCTTTATACTGTGTAACTGTTCACAAGATGACATTTCCAATACTCTTGCTCATCTGTCCATCTTATTTCTTTAATCGTTAGTCAGAACTTCAACTGGAAGTTGAATAAAAATTTAACTTACCACTCCTAATGGATGTAAGATGTTTTGGATAAGACGAGAGAGAGAAAGGGAGGGAAGGGAACGGGAAAGGAAGGGGAGCGAAGGGATTGAAAGAGAATACCTGATAAATAGCTGCATATCACATTTTGAAAGCCGGATTAGATTGTTATGACACAAAGATCACATCTGAATGAGTACCCAGAACTATGTGGAAGTGCCCTGTGAACACATTTTGAACATTATTATTCTCCTGCACTGCAGTCAGACTGCTCAGACCTTGTATCACTAGCAAATGCAAATATCCTACAGATATACTCGTCTGTGAGTGTTGAGCAATTCTAAAGTTTCCAAATTTCAGCTTCAGGTTTAGAAATCTGTTAGCCACCTACTTGGATATAATACTTTATGATTATTTATTTGTATTTTTTGTTATTTGTTTTTTAAATTTATTTTGTTTTAGTTTTTATTGTTATTCAAGTACAGTTCTCTCTCTCTCCCCATCCCTCCTTCCTCCCCTCCCACCCTCAATACTACCCCCTTTGGCTTTGTTCATGGGTCCTTTATACATGTTCCTTGACAACCCTTCCCTTTTTTCCTCATTATCCCTCTCCCTCCGCTCTGGTTACTGTCAGTTTGTTCTTTATTTCGATGTCTCTGGTATATTTTGCTCGTTTGTTTGTTTTGTTGATTCGGTTCCAGTTAGAAGGTGAAATCATATGGTATTTGTCTTTCACCACTTGGCTTATTTCACTTAGCATAAAGCTCTCTAGATCTACCCATGCTGTTGCCAATTTATTTGTATTTATCATGACATCCATAAATTCAATCTCTAGACATCTCTGAGTTTTTTCTTCATTCCTAAATCCAATCTCCTATATAAATTTATTTTTAAAATATCTTTTATGAACACTCTTTCCTCTCTGTTCACTTTATTCTCATTAGGGTCTGGAATTACATGAAAGAAAACTACAGTAATTTCTCAGATTGTCACTGATCCTCCTTCTCCCTCAGTAGATATCTCCCCAATTTACCTAATCATTAACTGGCAATATAAGCAAGACCCTGTCTTTGCTTGGTATGGTCTTTTCATATATAGATTCCCAAGAAATCTGAGAACACACTATACTCCATTCTATATTTACAAATATACCTTATATTTCTTCATGATAGGAATCTTTCACTGTGAACAAGCTATTCATTCTTTAAATAGTCCCTCACAAATTTCCTTAGGCCTTCAAAACCTTCATCTATCTTCTGGCCACACAATTTTAAATGTCACACTTCTTTCTTTTCAAAGTCCCTTTAAATACCCTCTCTCCATACATGTGGAATTGTATTTTATTGGGCAGGTCAGAAATTTCCAGTGAGTGCATAGGATGAATGAATTCCATTCCACCCATTTCTCTGGGGGTTGTATTTTCTTCCGTGGAGATAACTTGCTGATCTCTACCTCAACACTATTAAATATGAAAACTGTTAATATCCAATAAAGTCTAAACATTACTCATGAAAAGATACTGGTCAGTTATATTATGAACAGGCATAAAATGTATTGATAACCACTGAAGTAATTAGTACATTTATGTAAGGCAGCAAATCTTACACTTAAATTCCCTAGTATCTGGCATAAGATATTTTCAGAAGACATTTAAGTACTAATATATTGTAAATATTACCCATACAATAAATATAGTGTTTGGGTATATATTATAAATATAAATATATACAATAAATATATATATTGCCCATACAATACATACATTGTAGAGTAATAAGCTCTAGGTTTAATTAATATCTAGATGTGTGCTTTAAAAAATTGACATATATTATGAGTTTAAGAATTGGTAAGTTAGGCCCCGGCTGGCATAACTCAGTAGATTGAGCACAGGCTGTGAACCAAAGCATCGCAGGTTTGATTCCCAGTCAGGGCACATGCCTGGGTTGCAGGCCACAGCCCCCAGCAACCGCACATTGATGTTTCTCTCTCTTTCTCCCTCTTTTCCCTTTCTAAAAATAAATAAAATCTTTAAAAAAAATGAAATGGAGGAAACTCAAAAAGTAGAAAATATTTTTAAAAAATCATTGGTAAGTTACTATTAGTTGCTAATATGTGAAGAATATATAATGTTTATGTATTAGAGAAAAACACCAATGTTGTAGTATTACTTAAAGATGCAATGTGATTTACAAAAGTCAGTTTTTCTACAAATAGAAAACATGGCATAGAAAGTACACAGGAGTAATGCTTGTAAACACTGATGCACCATTCAATTATATATTAGACAAAAGTGTGTGATATGTTCTGCAGTACTATGACATATCGAAGTCAACTTCACCCTGAGTTTGCTGTGCACAAAAATATATCAGAAAATGATACAAAGTGAGGAATGAAATATAAAAGTAAATCAAAGCATGCAATATTATAACAATCTTTTTTTAACATACAGACATGTCAATATGTGTTCTGATTTAGTCATATCATAAAATGGCAGCATCAAAGCTGTCAACATTTATTTAAAAAAGACTTCAAGGAAAATTGAACTTTTACAGGAAATTGTGAGGTGGCATCATTCATTTTTAATGATAAATAAAGCATTGTTTGAGAATCAGTAGAAGATTGGCATTGTTTCAGTGCAACATAGTTAGATTCTTTAGTATTCGTTGTGCATTTTTCTTGTGATAGTGTCACAACAAAGCTTTCTGACGTGGGCAAAAACTATTTGTAGGTAATTTATTTGGCACTTTTGAATGTGTTTGTGCATCTGTATATGTCTGGCACCTAATTAAAGAAACACTTTATTTTATGTTAGAGAATCAAATAAAATATATTTGTCATGATGTTTAGCATATTTAAATTTAAGCTATTATTTTAGTGAAAAAATTGAATAAATCTAGTCCACACTTTGTTCCTTTAGAACAGAAAAAAATATAGGAATTTTTCCTGGATCTTGTTAACACGTGATGTCAACTGGAGAAAAGATCAAGTGCTGATTAGCAGACCTACATGTAGGGATACGGATCCTAAAGTGAAAGTCCATCTGCATGTGATTTACCTAAAACGGAATGCAAATATAAATGTCTGCCAATAAGTTTTCACTTAATGTCATTTATTACAACACATAACCACAAACTAATTAAAAAAACATATCCTATGAAAGATAAAAGAGAAATTTAGTAATGGTAGCCAAAGCAAAGAGTATGAAAGAAAAATTAAAAAAAAGAATTATTTTAAAGGCTATGTGATAAAGTCCTTTTTCTGGTCATGGACAATAACAACAAGAAAAGCTTTCCATTATTCTGTATATTTAAAAATATTAATTTGGATTTAAAAACATGTAATACTTAAATTCTACCCAGGTTTTTATAACATTACTCCATAAGTTTTAATTTACTTTTGTGTTTAAATAATAGTAAATAATACCATAAATACAAATTAGTGGTATTTCAAAAATCCATACTGTTACAAAAGAAAGTTTTCAAACACTTTCAATTATTCCCAAAACTTAGTCACCATTACACAATAATAATGAATAAAACTTCCTTCAGAAAGCAATTTTCATAATTTAACGGTCTTTGTAGTAAATACCTTTAAATCTTTCTAATTTGTTTGAAAACTTCATTTATTTATTTATCTATCTATTTATTTATTTATTTAAACAATTACTGTGATAAACTAATTTTGTTTATTTTGTATTGTGGTAAAAAACATACTGTGAAATTTATCCTCAATGAATTTTGAAGAATGCAGCACAATTTTGTTAATTATAATTACAGTGGTGTTCATCGCGTACAGACATTTTTTATTTTGTTTAACTGAAACTTAAACTGATTGCACAGCAACTTGTATTTCACCCTCTCTTCAGCCCTGGGCAACCATCATATTACTCTCTGCTTCTATGAGTTTGACTATTTTAAATATCTTATATAAGTGGAAGCATTAGCATTTGCCCTTGTGATTGGCTTATCACACTTACCATAATGTGCCCAAAGTTTATCCATGTCGTTGGATGCCATAAGATTTCCTTCCTTTCAAGGCCAAATGATTTAATTTTGTTATGCATACTACCATTAATGGACATTTAGGTTCTTTCTACATTGTGGTTATTGTGAAAAATACTACAATGAACATGGAAGTGCCAATATCTCTTCAAGGTTCTATTTTCAATTCTTCTGGGTAAATACCCAGAAGTGGTATTGCTGTATCATATGGTAGTCCTAGTTTTAATACTTTTTTAGGAACCCTGCACCATTTTTTACAGTGGCTACAGAGTTTACATTTCCATCAACAGACTGCAAGCATTCTAATTTCTCCACATCCTTGCCAGTTCTTTTTCTAATAGCCATCTTAAAATCCATCAGGTGATTTTGATTTGCATTTCCCTGATGATGTTGAGCATCTTTTTTATATATTATTGGCCATTCATATATCTTCCTTGGAGAAATGTCTATTCAAGTGCTTAGCCAATTTTATAATTAGAATTTATTTTTGCTACTGAGTTGTAGGAGTTCTGCATATATTTTTATATTAATCTTTTATTAGATACATAGTTTGCAAATAGTTTGCTCCAATTCATTGGTTGCCTTTTCACACTGTTGATTGTTTCCTTGGCTGTGCAGACCTATTCTGGTTTGATATAATCCCACTTTTTCTGTTTTGCTTCCTTTGTCTGTGCTTTTGCTGTCATAGCCAGGAAAATATAGACTAGACCAATGTCATGGAGATTTTCTTCCTGAGTTTTATAGCTACCGGCCTTTAATAAAAATTGTTAATCCATTTCAAAGTGTTTTTTAATATGGTGTAAGACTACAATATTGTTTTATTATCTGGCATGTGGTTGCCCAGTTTTCCCCAAACCATTGTTTTTTAACCCCTGCTACATAAATCATCATGTATCCATGTAATCAAGTGTCAAACAGCCAGCAAGATGTCATGTTTGTAAGGATTACTTAGGGACATAGGAAAATTCCCACGAAATCATGGAAGGTGAAGAAAACCACAATGTAAAAATGAGTATGGTATAATTTCAGTTTTGTAAAACATGAATAAATAAATATACTTACAGATAAAATCTTTCCTTCCCTTTTTCATAGCTGTCCCAGGATGAAAAAGAGGTTGCCTGATTTTTTCATAAATCTTACGTTTCTTCTTCTAACCAAGCCTGAATGTTTGGTAGTAAGGAGACAAACCTTTCAGATTTTTTTTTTTTTAATTTTGGGAGTATGTTTGTTAAATCTGGAGACAATAAAACAAGGATGGGCTTAGGATAGAAGTGACAACGGGAGACTAGGTGGAACCACTTTGGCTCACTAGAAATGTAGGAAAGAAAGGAGTCTAGGAGGGGTTGCTTTGGTTCACTGAAAAGTCAAAGAAAATGGGGCCTTGGAATAGGTTCAGAGGGTTAGCCCTGGATGAGCTGCCACTGCCCATTACTCCCTTGGTTGCAGGTCTTATGGGGACCCTTAGAGTTTACCAGATGCACACCTGAGAGGGAAAAAAGGTATGAGTGTACTCCTGAGAGGGAGAGCTCCTTAAGAAATTTTAGAAAATTTAAAAGCTAAGTACTCCCTTCTCAGTTATTGAAGTAGTAAGAAGGCCATATAAACATTTTAAACATTGTTTTTTTTATTATAAACTTTTCACAATTTTATTGATTATCATATCATTATAAAATATTAGAATATTGCTTTTTATTATCATTTTATTACCATATATTCCTTATGTTCCTTATCATTCATTTGATTCCCAGCTTCATCCACTTTACTGTTGGCTTCCTGAAAATTGTTCTTTATTTCCATCAGTATTTCTGCCTGGGTCTTTTTTATGCTGTTGAGGTGCTCACTAAGTTCCTTGAACATTATAACCAGTGTTTTGAAAACTGAGCCTGATAGATTGTTCATCTCCATTTTATTTAGTTCTTTTTCTAGAGTTTTGATCTGTTCTTTCATTTTGGCTATATTTCTTTGTCTGCTCATTTTGTCACCCTCCCTGTGTTTGTTTCTATGTATTAACTAGTGCTGCTGTGACTCCCTGTCTTGGTAGCATGGCCTAATGTAGTAAGTGTCCTATAGGGTTCAGTGGCGCAGCTTCCCCTCTCACTCAAGCTGGGTACTCCAGGTGTGCCCTCCATGTGGGCTGAGTATACTCTGTTCTTGTAGTTGAGTTTTGATTGCTATTGGCAGGTCAATGGGAAGGATTTACCAAGGCCAGTAAGATGCAAGGGCTGACTGTGTGCACTACCACTATCCGTGCAGGAGTAGGGTGTTGGTGCTTTGACATTGTTTGTACCTGTCCTCTGAGGTTTCCCAGGTGGTGCAGGCCAAGGTCAGCCTTGACCTATGTTCTGCCTGGGGCCACCCAGCATAAGCTATAAAGTAATCTGCAGCTGGCTGCTATTTGTGCTGGGCTTGGAGTTTCAAAGATGGAGCCAAACTGTGATCCAAAGCTGGCTGCTGCTAGTGTCATGCCTGGGGACACTTAGCCTGAGGTCTAGAGGTTGGGGGCTGACTGAGGCTGGCTATTGCTTGTTTGAGAGGATTTAGGAATATGCAATGCCATGCGGAGACTAGCCATTGATATGGAAAAGCCACTGTCAACATCTTGAGTTGGATGGATTCTCAGGGAGTCCCTAGGGCAGAGCAAGCTGTGTAAGCCAGGTTGATAGAGTCTCAGATATGGCCCCCACCTGCTAGCTCTGTGTCTCTGTAGGGGGATGGCTCAGAAAAGGAACAATGACTTCTGCATCCTTTCTGTCTGGGAAAAAGCTGTCCCGCAGATTTTGCCCTAATGCCAGACACTTCATTTCCTCCCTGTATGCCACTGGTGACTTTCAACTTGCTCCCCTGGTACTGCAGCTCAGAAGGAGTGAGTCTGAGTAAGTCTCTGTGTGGGCTTTTTAAAAGGAACTGCTTGGGAGCCCAGTAGTTTTATTTTTTTTTCTTTCACCAACTCAAATCCCTCCATTTTTTTATAGCCAGAAGTGATAGGGGCTTATCTTTTTGGCACTGGAACCCTGGGCTGGGGGTATAGTGTAAGACTGGGAACCTTGCTCCTAAGATAGCCCTCCTGAATTTTTATCTACCACATGTGGGTCTGGGACCAGCCCGTTCCACATCTCTGCATTTCTGTCTCCTACCTGTCTGGATGGATGTGGTTTCTTTAGTTCCATAGTTGTTAGACTTCCATTCAACTCGATATCTGATGGTTCTGAATGATAGTTATTCTGTGGTTAAGTTGTAATTTTGATATTATTGTTCTAGGAGGCAAGCTGTGTTTACCTACAACTCCATCTTGACTAGAAGCCTGCCCCAAACCCCATTTTTTAATTGAATTGTTTGTTTGGTGTTGAATTATATGAGTTCTTTACAAATTTTGGATATTATCTCTTTTCTAAGCTGTTAGTTGCAAATACATTCCCCATTTGGTTGGTTGCCTTTTTGTTTTGTTGTTGGATTATTTTTCTGTGCAGAAGCTTTTTAATTTGATATAATTCACTTATTTTAGCCTTTACTCCCCTTGCCATTGCAATCAAATTCATAAAATGTTCTCTACAACTAAGGTCCATAAGTTTAATACCTAAGTTTTTTTCTATCTAACATATTGTTTCAGATCTTATATTTAATTCTTTGATCCACTTTGAATTAAATTTTGTACATAGGGAAAAATGATAATCTAGTTTCATTCTTTTGTATGTGGCT
>PVIA01004715.1:46625-131339 GCA_004024845.1 Tonatia bakeri
TTTTTTTTTTTTTTTTTTTTTTTTTTTTTTTTTTTTTTTTTTTTTTTTTTTTTTTTTTTTTAATCTTCATGCAGGGAATCAAATCTACCACCTAGGTATATGCCCTGACTAGGGATTGAATGCACAACCTTTTGGTATATGGGACAATGCTCCAAATAATTGAGCTGCTTGGCCAGGGTCAATACTATGCTGTTTTGATTATTGTTGCTCTGTGGTATAATGTAAAATCAGGTAGTGTGATACTCCAACTTCATTATTTTTTCTCAGAATTGCTTTAGCAATTTAGGTTTTTTGTGGCTCTGTACCAATCTGATTATTTTCTCCTCTATTTCTTTAAAAGTGGCATTGGGATATTGATGGCAAATGCATTAAATCTGTATATTACTTAGTTAATATTGCCATTGATTCTTCTAATCCATGAGCACAAAATATCTTTCCATTTCATTGTGTTTTGTCAATCTCTTTTAATAGTGCTTTGTAGTTTTCAGTTTATAGGCTCTTCACATCCTTTAAGTTCATTCCTAGGTATTTTAATTTTTTGGTTTCAGTTGCAAAATAACTTGTTATCTTCATTTCTTTTTCTGAATTTTAATTGTTAGTATATAGGAAAGCAGTGAATTTTTATACATTGATTTTGTATCCTGTAACTTTACTATATTTGTTTATTGTTTTTAGTAGCTTTTTGGTGAAATCTTTATGGTTTTCTATATATAGAATCATACCATTGGCAAAAGTTTTTGCCAGTGAAAAGTGTGAAACTTTTACATCTTCCTTCCCAATTTGGATGGTTTATTTCTTCCTCTTGCTTCTTGTTGTGGCAGGATTTCCAGAACTATGTTGGATACGATTGGTGAAAGTTGGCATCCATAAGTGGAATTTTTGAATCATGTGGTAATTTTATTTTTTAAGTATTTGAGGAACCCTTATACTGTTTTACATATGACTGCACCAATCTACATTCTCAACAACAGTGCATAGAGTTGTCTTTTTCTTTTCTGTTTCTTCTTTTTGTCTTCAAACCCTCTTCAACATGTATTTATTCTCTTTTTGAGAATAGCCATTCTAACAAGTGTGAGGTAATATCTCAGTTTCGATTTGCCTTTTTCTGATGATTAATGTTGTTGGGCCTCTTTTTATGTATCTGTCATCTTCCTTGGAAAAAAATGTCTCTTCAGATTTCTGCCCATTATTTAATCATTTTTTTTGCTATTGATTTGTATGAGATTTTTATATATTTTAGATATAACCCTTATCAGACATATGATTTCAAAATATAATCTCCTGTGTAGTAGTTGCTTTTTAATTTGATTGATTGATTTTTTCACTCTTCAGTTTCCTTATTGCTGTTGTTTCAGTGCATTATAGCTCCACTTGCTTGTTTTTTTTTTGTTGTTGCTTTTATTTTTGGTGTCAGATTCAAAAATCTTCACCAAAACATATGTCAATGGATTTACCACATACGATTTCTTCTAGAAATTTAATGGTTTCGGGCATTACATTCAAGTCTTTAACTTATTTTGAGTTATGATTATTTTTTGTATAGTATAAGATAGTGGTCCAGTTTCATTCTTTGGCATATCAATGTCCAGTTTTCCCAGTACCATTTATTGAAGAGACTGTCATTTCCTCATTGTAGATTCTTGACTCTTTTGTCATAAATTTAGTATATGTGATAATTTATTTCTGGATTCTCTATTTTGTTCCATTGATCTATGTGTTGCTGTTTATGCCAATGTCATATTTAACTATTAAGGCTTTGTAATAGAGTTTGCAATCAAGAAGTGTGATGTTTTGAGCTTTGTTCTTCTTTTTCAAGATTGCTTTGGTTTTTGGTGGTCTTTTGGAGTTCCCTACGTACCTTAGAATTGTTTGTTCTATTTCTCTGAAAAAAAATGCCTTTGAAGTTTTGATAGAAATTGCATTAAGTATAGCTTTGGTAACATGGGCATTTTAACAACATGAATTGATGCAGACACTGGCCCACAGTGTCTGCAGTGTCCGCAGTGTTATGGATAAAATGAGATATTTGCATGGGTTACTGAGTCCTGTGGAGGAAAAGGGATGGCATGGCTACCCTCTCAAGGGGAGGGTGCCTCAGAGCAGTCTGGCCACTCTCTCTAGAGGAGAGCACCCTGATCCTTCCCTTCACAGGTTTTTATTGGCTTTTAAATTGTACAGGAATACAGGTAAAGTTCATTAATCATTGTCAGGCAGTAAGGATCAAACAATAGATAGCATACAGAGAACTATGAGGGCTTATTCTGAGTCAGGGTCTATTAGCTAAAGGGCTACAAAACTTTGGGAAACAAACTCATTTCCTGCTCAGGCCTTTATTATTTAAGAGCATTCTTAGTAAAGCAGGTTTCACAGGAGTTTATGTATTCTTTCTAAGGCCTGATTACCCAGGAAACCTGCCCTTTCCAGCATAGGGCTGCACCACTCTCTGTCATTGTTTCAGGCTTAAATCAGGCAGAGGAGGCAAGATAGCCAAGAAATTAGGAGACTTCTTGCAGACAGAATGAGGACTCACACTTTGTCAAACCGAGGGGTGAGGGTCCATTACCCCCTTTCTCCATAGCCCCCCAATTCCTTCCCTGGGGTCTTAGGTTGTTCTCCCCTTGGAGAATCTTACCCATTATTGGCTAACTGATCAAGCATTAGGGGCCAATTATGGAAAAAGAAGCAGAAGCAGTGCCCCTGCCAGGGAGATAAACTTTGTCTTCTCAGTGGCTTATGGTCTGAAGATCTCTCACTCAGCCTTAACCATGGAGGGGTTACAGCTCCTGAAACCAGGCAGGACTGCTCCCAACAATGAATTATTTCTATCCATGACCACAAGGTCTATAATTTTTGGATAGATTTTTAACTTCCTTGGATAAATTTATTTCTAGGTATTTGTTGTGTAGGTTCTATTTTAAATGAGATCATTTTAATTCTTTTTCAGATGTTTTGTCATTAGTGTATATAAATACAACTTATTTCTGTATGTTGATTGTATATCCAATTTAGATGCTATTTATTTGTTTTGCCTGGTTGTTCTAACTAGTATTTACAATGCTATATTGAATGAGTCATAAAGTGGACATTCTTGATTTGTTGCTGATGTTGGAGGAAAAGATTTCCACTTTTCACTACTGAGTGTGGAGTTAGTTGTGAACTTGTCATATATTGCCTTTATTATGTAGAGATGCCTTTCCTCATACTTCCTCTGTTGAGAATTTTTATGATAAAAGGATATTGAATTGTGTCAAATGCTCTTCCTGCAGTTATTGAGATGATCAAATGGTTTTTATCCTTTACATATCACACTGACTAATTTGTGGATATTGAACTATCCTGGTATCCCTGAAACAAAACCACTTGGCTATTGTGTATCATCCTTTTAATGTGTTGTTAAATTTGCTAATATTTTGTTGAAAATGTATGCATCTATATCCATCTATACCTATTATCTTTTCTTGTGTTGTCCTTGTCTCGTTTTGGTATCAGGGTAATGTTAAGCTTTAAAACAAGTTTGTAAGATATCCTCTTTCTGTTATTTGTTTGAAAAGTTTGAGAAGGATTGATATTAGTTCTTTCTAAAGTTCTTGGTATAACTCACTGGTTCTGGAATTATTTTGTTGAGAGATTTTTTGATTAGTGATTTAATATCCTTATTAGTATCAATCCATTCAGATTTTTCTATTTCTTCATGATTCAGTCTTGGTAGATGTTCATTTCTAGAAATTTATCCATTTTTGCTAGTTTGTCATATTTTCTAGTGTATGATTATTCATAGTAGTATTTTATGATCTTTTGCATTTCTGTGATATTAGTTGTACTAGCTCCTGTTTCATTTTTATTTTAATTATTTTTTCTTGGTCAATCAGTCTAAAAGTTTGGCAATTTGTTAATCTTTTTAAAGAACTGGATCTTAGTTTCACTGATATTTTCTATTATGTGTCTTTATTTCATTTACTTCCGTTCCAATTTTTATTTGCTTTGTTGTACTTAGTTTTGGTTTTGTTTCTTCTTTCTTTAGTTCCTTGAAGAGTATAGTTTTTTATCTGAAATATTTCTTATTTCTTTGATAAAACATTCATTACTAAAATGGCTTTTGCTGCATCTCATAATTTTGGTATGTTATATTTTTATTTCTGTCTCAAAGTTTATTTTTTATTTCTTTTTTGATTTCTCCTTTGACCCATCAGTTTTTCAATAGTATGCCATTTATTCTCCACATATTTGTGAATTTCCAGTTTTCTTGTTGTAATTGATTTTGAGTTTCATACCTTTGTGGTCAGGAAAGGTACAAAAGTGCTTAATATGATTTCAGTCCTCTTTAATTTATTGAGACTTCTCTGTGGCCTAACATATAATCTATCCTGGAAAATGTTTTATGTGCAAGTGAGAGCAATGTATACTTTGTTACTTTGGATGAAATGTTCTGTATATGTCTGTAAGGTTCATAATGTCTAATGTGTTGTTTATGGCTTATGTTTCCATATTGATTTCCTGTCTGATGATCTATCCATTGATGTAAACGGGGTATTAAATTCTCTTACTGCTATTGAGTTGCTGTCTACTTCTTTCTTTAGCTCTATAAATATTAACTTTATAAATTTATGTGCTCTTATGTTAGGTGCATAAGTATTTACAAATGTCATATTCTCTTGTTAAATTGACCCCTTTATCATTATGTAACACCCTACTTTTTCTCTCATTACAGTCTTTGTTTTAAAGCTGAATAGTAATACTGACATAAGTATAGTTACCCTGGCTTTCTTTTGGTTTCTTTTGCATATATTTTTTCCCATTCCTTAACTTTGACATTGTGTGTGACCTTACATCTAAAATGAGTCAATACCACCACTGTTTGTTGAGGGGTCTAAATTTTTCCCATTGTGTTTTCTTGTCATTTAAAAAAAAGATTTTATTTATTTATTTTTAGAGAGAAGGGAAGTCAGGAAAAAAGAAAGGGAGAGAAACATCAATGTGTGGTTGCCTCTCACATGCCTCCTACTGGGGACCTAGTCCACAACTGAGACATGTGCCCTGACTGGTAATCAAACCTGTGACCCTTTGCTTTGCAGTCTATCACTCAATCCACTGAACTACCGGAGCCAGGGCTTGTCATTCTTATTTAGGATCAGTTTATTGTATGTGCATGTATTTATTTGTGGGCTCTCTATTTTCAGTTTCACTTGTCTATGTTTCTGCTTTCTTGCCAGTATTATAAGGTTTTAATTACTATAGTTTAGTGACATGTTTTGAGATCAGGAAGTGTGAGCCTCAAGCTTGGTTCTTCCTAAAAATTATTTTGGCTTTTCTTGATCTTTTGAGGTTTCACATGAATGTTATGATTGTTTTTCTATTTCTGTAAAAAAAAAAAAAGGCATTGGGGTTTCGGTAGTTATTGGATTGAATGTGTAGCTCATTCTAGGTAGTATATACACTTTAATAATATTAATTTTTCAAATCTGTGAACACAGGATGTCTTTTAATTTATTTGAGTTTAATCCCTTTCTTCAATGTTTTGTAATTTTAAGTAGATAAGGTTTTTTGTGCCACCTTGGTTAATGTTATTCCTAAGAATTTTATTTCTTTTGATGGTATTATAAATTGAATTCCTTCTTAATTTCCTCTTTTGGATTGCTTGTTGTTGGTATAAAATCCAACCGATTTGTGTATGTTGATGTTGGTGTCTCAAATTTGAAATGTTTGGGTCAGACAAGCAGGCAAGACTTATACAAGAGTTTTATGTTGCATTCTTGAGGTAGAATATCTCCTTTTCTCAGACACCTCAGTCTATTTTCTCAGGACCTTCAACTATTAGATGAGATCTACCTGATGTGCATTATTAAGGGTAATCTCCTTTACTGCAATTCAATGAACTACAAAATATATATTCACAGTAACATGCTGACTAGTGTTTGACCAAACTAATTCTCATGCCTACCATCAATTTATAAGTAAAAAACTTTAGGTACTTAGTTTTTTTCTTTTTCTGAAAGATATATATTTTTTATTTGAAAATGTATTGATCATGTGATTGTAAACAGACAAATGTGTAAGTAAATTTTAACTTTTATGTGATCAGTGGTTTTAGGTATTAAAAAGTCTTCCTGATTAAGATATTACTGTAAATATTTATAGTATAATTGTTTAAATACTATAAATATATAAATTATTAAAAATAAAAATATTTTTATTGAAAATTATTTTCTTGATAAGCCAGGATGTTTAATATCAGTTCATATGTTCAGGATTCATTATTAATTGTAAGACATTTATGTACTGCTAATATTCAATGGCAAAGTAGTAAGTATAAAGATGGTTTGGGATTACTATTGAAGCTTATAAAATAAAATGATTTTTATTAAGTACATTATTAGTAGAGAATACACCTATGCACATTAGGTTTATCTAAAAATAATAAGGATGATAATAAAACAGTAGAGAGGTTGTTTGCATCTAGTCAAGAGATTTACTCCCTAGGGTATTCCAGGCATAGAGAAAAAACAGCACAGATACCTAAGCTGGAGGCATAACTGGTTTGATTGAAAAAGAGCAAATAAACCAGTGTACTTTAGATGACTGAAATGAGAAATAAGAGTATATAAATTATGTAGAGGCTAGTAGGCCATTTTAGGGATTTAAATTTTACAAAGAAATTTATGTAAGGTTGAACTGATATGACTTGACATTTTAATAGGATCTGTCTGGCAGCTGTGTTGAAAATAGACAAGGGGCAAAGGTGAAAGTTAGGAGATCAGTCACAATTATATTACAATAATCCAGGTGAGAGATGGTGGTGACACAAAACAAATTGTTAGCAGTGGCAGTAGTGGGAACTGATTGGACTAACAGTTATGTTCTGACAGATTTTACAGGTGGAGTATGATGGAAAGAGAAGCATCCAGAGTTACTACAAATATTTTAATGTGAAAGTCTAACAGGATGTGAGACCATTAATTGAGATGGGGAAGATTTCAAAAGAAGAAAACTTGAGCAACATTCAGTGTTATTATTGACATAAGAAAGATACAAATAATGAGTACTGAGAGATAGTCAACCACAAAATCATAATGGTAAACTGGGGGAAATAATTTGCTATGAATGTGATAGACAACAAACTAATACAATGCAATAAACAGACAGTGTATCATAGAATTGCACACCTAAAACCTGTATAATTTTATAACCAATGTCATCTCAATAAATTCAATAATTTGTTTTTTAAAAAGACTTCATATGAATGAGTAGGGCAAAATTCTTTCCTTCAATCATATACAATTCACATACTTGAGAAAGTAAATGGTAAAAATGCTAAACATTCACTATAAAGACAATTGTATAGGTATACTATAAAACAACAAAATGTTAATACTTACTAATTAACATAGTGGTGTGTATGTATATTAATGATTATAATGATTATACCAAATGTTAGGGAAAAAATGGTAAGATGAAGTGAGCACACTTATGCACCATAAAAGCACTTAGGATATAAATTTGTTTAGCCATCTACTATTAACTAAGAACTTTAAAATGTTGAATGACTTTTACCCAGAAATTTTAATGATAATGCAAAACATATAAAAAACATTGGAAAATAAATATTATCATATTTTTTATAATGGTGAGAAAAAGGAGAACAATATAAATGCCCAACAACAGATTACATTAAAACAGATAGAGATATAGTGTATATATGACATAAATTTTATGACTCGATTCTCTTTCAAATAGCACAATCTGTGTAACATGATTTAAATTGTATTCTTCAGTAGTTTTCAGATTCTTTTTAGTAGCACTTTTTTACTTTTATAATCAGAAAATAAAACAAAGACCTGGTTGGTGTGGGTCAATGGACTGAGGGCTGACCCATGAACCATGGGGTCACTGGTTTGATTCCTGACAGGGTATATGCCTGTGTTGTAGGCCAGGTCCCCAATAAGGGACATGTGACAGGCAACCACACACTGATATTTATCTTCCTTTCCTCTCTCTCCCCCCCTCTAAAAATAAATAAATTTTTCTTAAAAAAGGAAAAGTATTATGAAATGCATTAGATTATGCATTGAGCATAATATATTTAAAGTACAATAAATATATTTATAAATTTTAGCATTAAAAATGTGATACTAAAAGAAACAAAACCAAACATAAAACGGGTTGTTTATATATGTATCTACACTCTATCCTCATTATTTGTGGAATCTATTTTTGTTAATTTGTTTACTCAGTAAAATTTTTATGTAACCCTAAATCAACACTCATGTTATTTTCACACTCGTTTGCAGGAAAAAAAAAAAAAAAAAGTTGTCATTCAATGCACAAGTTTCCAACTGAAGTCAAAGTGCAATTGTCTTCTTTCAGCTATCATACACAAAACACATGTCCTTTACACAATCTATTTAGTAACACATTTATTGCATTTAAGATGGTGTTTTTGCAATTTAAAATGTGCCCCAAGCACAGAGCTGAAGATTATAAGAAGGTTGCTACATACCTTACAGAGAAAATATATATGTTAGATAAGCTTCACTCATGCATGAGAAATAGTGTTGTGGTCCTTGAGTTTAATGTCAATGAACCAACAATATACATTAAGTAAGATGTTCTTAAGCAGAAAAATGCCTAAAACAAATTACTTATTGGTTGTTTGTAAGCAGAGGTTCACAGGAATCTATATTTTTCTAAGAGCAATTCTTCAGTATATACTACATCAGTATCTATGGCAATTTTCTTATGGAGCATAACTACTACAAATAACAAGAAATTACTGTGCCTATTTTCTATCTATCTAAATTTCCTATGACCATAAGGTACTGTGAAGCATTGGAAACATCAGGTATTTCAGAATATGCTATTGAATAACAACTTGATGACATTGCTAGAGTAATAAGGTTTGACCGTTTATGTTTTGGTTTATGAACAATTCCAAATGTTTTCTATATTGAGGACTATATTTATGGATTAGGGGCCATTAGACTTTCAATGAAGGGGTATCAGTTTTCCTGAAGGGGCCATTATAAGGAGTTACAGTAATTTTCTGCCTAAAAAAAACCAAAACAAAACATATGCATGTGTCCCTCAGCCTGGAAAGTCAACCCTCATGTAGCACAGTCTTCCCTGTCATTGACACTGTCTACTGACATGTAGAACAGCATACCTGGACTTCTGGTACATTTATGATTTAGAGTCTAAGAAAACTGCCTTCCAGAGTGGATAATATTGATCACGTGGAAAAAAAATAAACACAATTATCTTAGATACTGAATTTCTAATTTGATTACTTTCCTTTGGAAAATTGTCATTTCAGTAAGACCAGAGTAGCAATATTGTAACAATTTCCTTGAAATAAATATGCATACAAATCAATTTAGGTAAGTCTGCAATGTGGTAAATTATTTGAGTTAACATAAATGATCAAAGTTAGGCTATACAGGGTAAGAATTTTATTGAAACTGGAAAAATTAATTTGTATATTTTTTAGGTTACTTTAAGTTTTAATTTATATGTATTACAATAGAGAAAAGGAAGCTGATGCAATCTAAATTGGCACTCTTTGTTATAATTCAACTGGATTTTATAAAGCAAACTTAGCCTAATCATCAACAAATCTAACCGTATCAGATTATACAATTAATTGATGTTGCTTTGTTGATTCTGTTTCTTTAATTTTCTTTGTTTATTATTTTAGCATTCATAATAATTAATTTGGACCTTAAAAACTTTATTACATATTAATCTTTAGTTTCCTAATGATAGTAAAACCATTTCCTTTAGGTTTATTTAACCCATTTAAAAATTACTGAGCAACCTTGACCAGTGTGACCCAGTTGGTTGGGCATTGTCCCAGAAAGTGAAAGGTCGCTGGTTCAATTCTCAGTCAGGGCACATGCATAGGCTGAGGATGTGTGTTCATTCTTGCCCCAGGTGTGAGCAAAGGCAACCAATTGGTGTTTCTCAATCATATCGATGTCTCTTTCCCCCTCTTTTTTTCCTTACATCCCTTCATCTAAAAATAAATAAATGAAATGAAAAAAAGGTTACTGAGAAGATGAAAAAATATGTAAAACATTACTTTCAAGTGATATATAACCGGAGACATTGAAATAAAGAACAAACTGACAGTAACCAGAGGGGAGAGAGGAGAGGGGAGAGGGATAATGTAGGAAAATAGGGGAAGTGTCATCAAGGAATGTTTATAAAGGACCCATGGACAAAGCCAATGGGAATAGGTTCGAAAGTGGGAGGTTGGGATGGGTGAGGTGGGGGGAGGGTGTGGGTGGGAAAATGGAGATAACTGTATTTGAACAGGAATAAAAATTATTTAGAAAGCATTGCTTTTATTTTAAGATGCTCATTCTAATAAAATATAATAAAAAATTCTGTACTTCTAAAATCAAATAACCAGCCTAAGGGATTATGCTAAAGAATTAATGCTCAGGTTTTCAAAACAGTAGTCCTAGAACATAGGCTTTTTTATTTTCATCATTTCAACTCTAAAACATGAAACTTGACTCTGACCTGAAAAGGAACTCATTAATACTATAACACAATTTTTTCAAACAATATAAAACTTTTGCAGTTTATACTTATTCCTTAAAATAATAATTGTATCAAGCACAAGTGAAGTGAAAAAATGCATTAGATTTGTACAAAACAAAATTAGAAATGTCCCCTAACCCAGTAAGTCTATCATATGATGCTATGTAATAATAAGTATAAATAAAATAAATATAGTACTTCTTTCTTTAAACAACAAATGTCAATGTAATCAGTGTGGGTTTTTAATAGAACAATGAAATGAGGCATCACCTTATTGCTTTTACAAAAGTATTTGAAAAGTCAAAGTAATCTTTGTAAATATCTTTTGTTTCTTTTTAAATGCAGATAGAAAATCAATGGTTTAAAACATTATTTAACTGTATGATTTTCCAAGGTATACTTACAAAGAAGACAGCATAAAACGATTCAGTAAATGATTACTCAGCCTTGGTTACTCAGCCTTGGAAATGAGTCATGTGAAAGCCTGTTATATGGATCAAAAAGGTCAAATTCAAAACAAAAGGACATTTTTTTGTTGTTACAGAAATGTAACACAATTTTATCTCAATGTTTGAAAATGATAATAATAACTAGCTTTTTTTCAAATACTGTATGTCAAGTTAAAATTCTGATGTTGCTAGATCTACACTTGAGCTGTGAGAGTGGACTGTCTATTATTATTTCCACTATTTAGCTTTCTGTGGCTTGCCTTCTTTGAACCAGAAGTAAGGACATAAATATTTTAGTTGGTAGCCCCTTGTAGCTTCAAGGAAAACTGTATTTCCCACACATAACATTGGAAAGCAAGGAAGTGAAAACTTTCATCTCGATCTAATATAACTGTACTTGTGTAAAATGAGGTCCAAGAACAGGTCAAAGTCAGTATTGCCTTGTTCATTTCTTAAAAAAAGAATTCATATGATTTCTTTTGTAATGTGGTAAAATGTGTTGAAGATTTTGAAATTGTGCATGACTTTCCAATAGCCTAAACTACCTTTTCCCAGGATAAATAAACTTAATTTCAATATTCCTGTTGATTATTTCCGAGGCAGTCTGATAACAGAATGTAAAAATAAAGAGAAAATAGTCTACTCTAGTCGACAATGGTGAACAAATTTCAGAGTGATTATAAATTCAAATTACAATGTTAATGTTTCAGGTAGAAATATATGCCAATGTGAGTGACAAAAATATCCATGTAGTAGTTTAACCAATTTTAGTTAAACAACTAGGACATTGAATGAGCTCTTCACAATGCAAACCTTAATTCTTTCCACTTCATGATATCAAGAGTGCGTCCTCATACTTGGAAGATGAATGCTTGCATGCCAATCCTTCCATCCGAAATTGAGGCTAACACAGAGGGGGAAAGGTGAAATAATGATTATGTTCCATCACTTTGTCCCTTTTTATTGACAGTAAACACTTTCTTTGAAACTACTCTTTCCCAGTAGATAAATGTTTTTGGTTTACCGCTAGACAGTGTCAGATGTTTGAAACAGAGGCTAGTGATCTGAGTAGTAAAGTTTGTGATTACATATATTTATTAGGGGCATAAAAATAAGGAAGGATCTGGTTTTTGAACCTTCAATATGAATTACTATTAATTTCAAGAGTTGGAGTCTTTCTCAAGTGTACCCAGAAAGAAACAAAGGAAAATACTCAGTATGCTTGCCCTTACAAATTTTTGACTTTGCCAACTAGAGTATTAAATGATCTTGAGTTTGTCTCCCTCTGATCAATAGGTGTTGATCATATAGATTTTTATTCAATAATTTTGAATTGAATGATATAATAATATGCTTAATTTCTTATTCAATATCTTTTTCTCAAATACTATGTGCTCAATTCTGGGATAGATACTATAGTTTATTTGAAAAACCATTGACTTTCAACTTTTCATTGAGATTTTTATACCAATGAGGAAATAAAACTATTGTGCATATAAAATAATGCACTAATTGAAGTTAGCATAAGGTGGAGAAATGAGAAAATACAACATAACTAATGAACACTATAGGATTCTAAGATAGCTATGAATACATATCAATATGGTTGTGCTGAGCTATAAATATGAGGAGGTATTTGTGGAGATAGTAGGAATGAAAAAAGGGTACACTGTGATTTTCCAGATGATTTTGTGGTATCATGTCAACACTGCCTTAGCCAAAGTTATAAATTTGACAAAAAGGAGGGAGAATGTTCATCCAAATCATCTATGACTCTTTTCATAGTAATTCAATCTCAGTCTCTCCCTATAAATATATATATATATATTTATAATATATATTATATACATTAAATTTATTTATTTATTTATTTATTTATTTATTTATTTATTTATTTTAGACAGAAGGGAAGGGAGGGAGAAAGAGGGAGAGAAACATCAACATATGGTTGCCTCTCACATGTGCACTACTGGGGACATGACTTGGCCAGCAACCCAAGCATGTTCCCTGACTGGGTATCGAACCAGCAACCCTTTGGTTCACAGGCTGGCACTCAATCCATGGGGCCACATTAGCCAAGGCACTCTCTCTCTTTAAAAATTGAGAAGCATGAAGGAGGGACTCGTGGATGGAGCCAAGGGGTGGTTGAATTGAGGCTGGGAGGTGGGCATGGGTAGGGCAGGGGAACCTAGTGGTGGGAAAATGGAGACAAATGTATTCAAACATCAATTAAAAAAGTAAAAATAAATAAATAAAAAAAGAATTGAGAAGCATGTTCTGAATCAGATATTTAATGTGTGAATTTGGCAACCTTTCAAGTCTGCCAAGAAATAGCAACAGTCACTTTACTAGTTCATAGGAAATATTAAATTTTAAACAAGAATGTTCTTTTCAAGCACTAGAATGGAGAGTAGAGTGTACTTCAACACATAGGTATAGGAATCTTGTGAACATTTACAGTTATTAAAATAATTCCAGATTAAATTAATATCTGATAAAGTTGTGGATAGTTGAAAAGGAAAAGAAGTGAAGCATGAGTACTTATTTTATGAGTGTACATTCTAGGATTTTATGACATGTGATGGTAGTTGGCCTTTACTATTAGGTATTTTGTAGAAGTAGCTTTAAAAAGAGTTAAAACTATTTTTTAAAGATGCAGCTTATTTATTTTTAGAGACAGGGGAAAGGAGGGAGAAAGAGAGGGTGAGAAACATCAATGTGTGGTTGCCCCTCACATGGTCCCCAACTGGGGACCTGGCTTGCAACTTGGCATGTGCCCTGACTGGCAATTGAACCACCAACTTTTTGGTTTGCAGGTCAGCACTCAATCCACTGAACCATACCAGCCAGGCCAGATTTAAAACTATTTGAAATGACAAACTCATCTGTTAGACTAACTTAGTTACTGTTCTATAAAAGTTGGGGTGCAGTTACAATTACAATGACATGTACCTTTTTTAAAAAATTAATACATGATAATCAGATACTGGAGATAATAAAAGTCAATAATGACTTTTACTCCTCTATCAAAATATGGATACTTTCTATAATATGCCACCAATGAATAATTATAACAGACTACCAAGGATGACTGTGGGTTTTTCCTTTATGTGAGCTTCCTTAATAGAACATGCAGACATTAGGTATACTAGAAACACTCGATAATTACTGCAACAGAATAATTCATATGTTTACACTTACTCCTCTAATTGAGTACATCCATCCAATGTTGACTCTGACAGAAACTAAATACCCAAACACTTTTAAAAAGTCAGAAACTGATTTTTCCTGTTGTTAATTATAAAATAGATCATTCTAGTGATTCTGCATTTTAAAAACTTTGTAATTATTGTTACAAAACAAAATGAAATCCTTTTTTTCTGATATTTGTATTTTCATCTTAACTATGAATAAAGATAGTGAGATTAATTACTTAAAAGACAAAATTTGGGTCAATTGGAAAAGATAGGTCTTAATAAACATGTTAAGCTGTGGCCATTCAAAAGAGACATCAAGCCCTGGCTGGTGTAGCTCAGTGGATTGAGTGCGGGCTGCGAACCAGGCATCACAGGTTCAATTCCCAGTCAGGGCACATGCCTAGGTCGCAGGCCATGTCCCCCAGCAACCACACATTGATGTCTCTCTCTCTCTCTCTCTCTCCCCCTCACTTCCCTCTCTAAAAAAAAAAAAAGAGAGACATCAAAGCTGTTGAATGTAAGATTTTGGTGAATTCTAAAACACTTCTGTTCACCTATACAAAACAACGAGGGATTTTTTCTTTCATTTTATAGTCAAACAAATGATAGAGAAATAAAACATTGGGAAAATCTCTGTCTTATATGGAACTTGGTAGAATGAATAGACATTCATCCAACATATATTTGTATTATAGGTGCTCTTAATGCTGCTCATTAAGAGGTAGAATAAGTTAATATTCCAGTAATTGGAATGTAGTTGTGAACAAAGCATTTATTTATTTATTTATTTATTTATTTATTTATTTATTTAATTTCCCTGAATGAACTTACAGTCTGAACAGGGCAATTTAATTAGTATTTTGCCACAATAAATAGGAAGGCTACAGTCCCACTAAATTTAACAGAATGAATTGCTTCATTTTTTGAGGTAAACATTTAAAATAAATCTCTTTTTTTGCACAAATGAAGATAAACAAGTTTCTATTTAACAATATGAAACATTTTCTCTGACGGCAGCATCTAGGGATATGCGATTGTGTAAGAATTTTATAATTTTTCCATATGTAGTCCATATTATTCCTTAACTTCTGATTCCCAGACATCTATGATAGTGTAGAGATTTTACACTGAAACACATTTGTTTACTCATTTATTCATTAGCTTGTTCAATCTTTTAACAGATGTTAATGGAGTGGCCAATAGGCACCAGTGAGAATTTAGCAACGGGACGAATTCCTCTGTGAGACCTAATAATGAAGGTGTGGTGTTGTTTGAAGTCAGATATATTGGTGTTCAAACCAAAGCTCCCCAATTTACAAGCTAGTATTTATAACTCAGGATATATTACCTATAATATATTCACAGGATTATTAGAAGCCTTAAATTATAACAGTCATGGAGAACATGACAGAGTTCTCAGTATGTGATAGTTCTCGTTATATGATAGGTGGATTATTGCTATTATTCCTCAACAAAGGTTTGCAATAACCCACCATGGCAAGATTTATTTGCAAAGACAACATGATATCATGGGAAAGCACATAGGAAAGGAAAAATTGAATTTAATTTTTAGGCCCTGCTGCTTATTTGTGATATAACATTGGTGATATCACTTAACATTTCTAGGCCCTAATTCCTCATCCGTTAAAAAGAAAGTGTAGCATGGCACCCAGTCTCACAAACTCAAATAGTTATTCCAAGATCACCATAGAAAAGGATAGCTATTTACAAATAATAATACATTATATAATTTTAAAAGTATTATATATTTTGTATTTTTCTCTTAATGTATTTCACAATTACATATTTCAAATTTAAAAGCACTTTGATTTTTTTAATTAAAAATAGGGCATGTTTCTGAAGGTGGAAATGTTAATAAGCATGTAGGAGAGGAGAAACTTATTGATATTAAATTTGTTGGGGGTGATACTGGTTAATTAAATCATATAGGTTTCAAGTGTACATTTCTGTGATACACTTTACATGGTGTATTGCATGCCCACCATCAAAAGTCAAACCATCTTGTTACCATATATTTGACCCCCTTTACCCTTTACAACTCACCCACCCTAGCTTGCTTCTGGTAACCTGCATACTGTTGTTGGTGTCTATGAATTTTTGTCATAGGTTGTTTCTCTTGTTTGTTTTTCTTGCTTGTTCATTTGTTGCTTTCCATTTATATGCCACATACGAGTGAAATTACATGATTCTTAACTTTCTTTCTTTTTTTGCTAAGCGTGATATTCTAAAGGTTCATCCATGTTGTTGCAAATGGCAGTGTTTCATCTTTTCTTATGGCTGAGTGGTATTCCATTGTGTACATGTACCACATCTTCTTTATCCAATCACCTAGCAAAAGATCCCTTGGCTATTTCCATGTCTTGACCACCATGAGTAATGTTACAGTGAACATAGAGTTTCATGTATTTTTGCAAATCAATATATTTTTTAAAAAATTTTCAGGTAGATTTCCAGAAGAAGGGTTGCTGGATCATACAGTAACTATATTCTTACTTTTTTGAGGAATATCCATACTGTTTTTCCACATCAGTTGTACCAGTTTACATTCCCACCAACAGTGAATAAAGGTTCCTTTTTCTCCACAATGTCTCCAACAAATGTTATCACTTATCTCTTATTTTTATTTTTATTGTTGTTCAAGTACAGTTTTCTGTCTTTTACTCCCATTCCAGTCCACCCCCAGCCCTCTCCACCTCCCTCCAATTTCCACTCCCCCCTAGTTTTTCTCCATGTGTCCTTTATACTTGTTCCTGTAATAATAGTCAGTCTAACAGGCACAAGGTGATACATGTTCATAGTTTTAATTTGCATTTCCCTAGTAGCTAATTAAGTTGAGCATCGTTTTAATGTATAAAAATTCACTGTATTCCTATATACTAACAATGAAATTACAGAAAAATAAATTAAAAAAAATTAATTTTGCAATTGTAACAAAAAGAATAAAATAAATAGGAATAAACTTAGAAAAGGATACAAAGAACCTATATACTGAAAAGTACAAAACATTAAAAGAAATTGAAAAAGACACAATGAAATGGAAAGATATTCTCTGTTTATGAATTAGAAAAATCAACATAGGTAAATTATTCATATTTTTCAAAGCAACATACAGATTTAATTCAATCCTCATCAAAATCTCAATGATGTTTTTTAGAGAAATAGAAAAATCATCAAATATTTTTCTTGACATTTAATCTCTTTTATTTTTTCTCATTAGCTTTGTCTTAATTCACATTTTTATTATTTTACTCTTTGTTCTATTTTGTATTGCTTTGTAATCTCTTTAATCTTTCATCTTTAAAACAGAGCATGTCTTCTGGATGTATCAGTCTATTCAAGAAACAAAAGACACACACACACACATACACACAGGACTCCATACATATGTAACAGGCCTACCAATATTCTCTTATTCTGTCACAGAAAATTCAGATTAATCATGTAGAGGTTGGCAGTTATTTTTATCACACTGATAATAATAGTTAACATTTTATTAGCTCTTATGTGGTAAGTAGTATACTAAAAGATTTTATATGTGTAAATGTAATTTAAGTCTCACAACAGTGTTGTGAGAATGTTTAGTCACTTACATAACTTGCATAAGAATTAGATAAAAACAGTTTGATTTTATTGATTTCAGAGTAGAAAGCTTAAATATTACATGAGAATTAGTTTTGAACGGGGAAAATTAAAAATCATAACATTGCATTTTTTGGAAACTAAAAAGAATAAAAGAATGATAAGAAAGTTTAATGGCACTTATTTCAACATGAGTATTTTCACAAAAAACATGATATATATAATATGCATGTTATGTTTTACATTTTAGAAATGTTCTTTATATTTGCTCTTTACTATCCTTTATTTTTTCTTAGTCATGATTTTAGTTTTTCTAAAAATAACTTTACCTTTATGGATACTACTATATAAATGATTTTATTTACTCTTTATTAACGCACCAGAATAGTTCACAGAAAAAAAATTGTATTTGTATTTCTAGTAATATAAATAAAGATGATTTTGGATAAAGGAGAGATAAAAATCTAATTTTATCCAGAGGACAATTGATTAGGGGTTGCTTGGTAGAATATTTATGAAATCACAGAATTAGGTAAATAATAATACCAAGCAATTTCTTAGACAGGATCAGCTCACATGTACACCTATTTTATTGCTAAAAATTGCAAGGCTATTGTTTGATTTTCACTCACGGCAAACAAGACTTTTGTTTTAAAGGGTTTCATTCAAAAGTTCCCTGCACAGCAAAGTTCATGGCATTCAATTTATCTACCTAGAGAAGATGAAGGGCTTAACTGGCCCTATGTGATAGGAAACTCTGGCTTTAGGAAGTGTCCCCTCTGACTCTCACATTGTTATTATATAAATGCTATAATTTTTTTTCTAAAGAAAGACTGAAATTGGCTCTTTTTACCTTGAGACAAAGCATTTTAGATGGGAACAATATTATTTTTTCTGTCAGAAAACATTTTATCTAAGCACATTGAGCACACTTCACTATATCAGCACAAACGGCTACAAGAGCAAAGTCAAACATCTCCAAGTCTAGATTTTATTAAAAATAGGCCACGCTGCTGGAGGTGGAAATTTATGTGGGCATATATGAGAGAGAAAGAATATTGACAAAAATAATAAAATTATTTAAAAATGTGTTTTTCCAATGTATGAAGTATGTAATTTTATGAACTGCTGCAATATTATATACAGGTAATAGAGCACTGACTAGTGTTTTGTACTGTTGCTATTTTTGTTTTTTTTAACTACTGTGTGTATATATATACACACACACAATAGGAGCACTTAGAGTCAATACTACAAAATAACACAAGCAAATCACAAAAAGCAATCACATCAATAAACAGGCAAAAAATAAACGGATATGAAATTTCAAATTACATAAGACACTTTTTAGATTAGAATGCAAAAAACTGAATCTATTTTATAATCATTATTATTGGTGAAAGTATATAGAAAATGAATGTACATGATTAATAGAGAAAGTATTAAGATCTCTAATTGGGAAGCTAGTTTGTCTCTAATTGCTTGCAACAGTTAAAAAACAAAATTGTTTGCTTCTTACAGTAGTAGACATTTATTTTTCAGATATCCATCCAAATGTATACAAGTAAAAGGTTCATTTTGACATTCTTAAAATATTAATATAAAAATAAAAACAGTTACATATTTATAAATTAATGGATACTTATATAAATTAATTTATAATATAAAGTATATTGATATTTACAGTTAAAACAATTAGATTGATGTGTTCCAGTAGGTGAAGATTGCCAAAATATATTGAAAGTTTATTAAAATACTGAGCAGTCAGAATATTATGATTTTTGTGTGTGAGAAAGAAAATAAAAAAATACATGTGGACACTTTGTTTCCGGTGAGGGGTTGAGATATTTCATATTGAGAAAATATGTATTTTAATGTATATGTGTTTGTTATTTTTTTATTGTTGTTGTTGTTCTTGTTTTACCTGTTTATATGTAACTATAGGACTGTGAAACCAAAGGTTTAAAAAAATTACAACTCAGCTTTAATATCCAAATTAAAAGTGGCAATTTGAAAAATTTTAACTTTCACATTATGCTATTTGGTATAGTCTTCCAAGTATGATTTTAAAGTATCCAGATACTTATAATTTTTAAAACACACATTTAATTTTTTTTGAAACCTGAAACACATCTAAAATTATCTTAATCAGGTAAATTAATAATTTTATTTTAAATGTTATGTGCTGTAATAATTACATTAAATCCCAAATAGTTTTATTAAAAAAATAAAACATGATTCTTAATTCTGCTTCTTCAAAGCAGTCAATTCAGGACATTTTAAAAAATAAAGCCCGCTGGTTAGACTGTAGATATACTATCTATATGAACCTCTAAGCGCATGGTCTGAGCGTCTGTCTCTTTATCAACCTCCTTAGACTAATTGTAACAAGAATTGAACTAGTAGTAGTGGATTGTCATTTAAAAATGTCTTAGTGAAGGATATTGCAGTTATTTTTCTCGGTCTGGGATTCTCAAACTACTGTGGCAGTTTGTTTAATATACAGAACAATTGTTCAATACCTACATGCACTTATTTAGTTTATCTGCCATAAATTATTGGCATATCTTTTTTAATAGTTACATAAAGTATATAAATTGATGTTTTTGTAGAATGCATTTTGAGTTATGCCATCCAGCAGAAAGTAAAAATATCAAATTTTTCTTAATAAAATTATATTATCTGAAAATAGAATAACAAATTCTCATTGCATACAATTTTTACCTTTTCCAGTATATATTTTTTCTTCCATATGCTAAAGATTTACCATGGTATAAACAAAAACATATGAATGATTTTGATTTGTATTAAAGTTGCAGAATAGCATATTGAATCACACAATAAAACAATGAATGATATTATAGAATGAAGACTAAATAATTGTGTCTCCTTTTCTGTGAACCAAAGATCTTAGTAGAAGACAAGAAGAGTAAGTCCCTGCAGCACTGAGAAGGCACAAGACCTAGAGTTTACCTCAACAAGTGTTACGTGTAATTGTATTAACATCTTACAACCAAAGCTTCTGAAACTTACCAAATTACATTGATTTTCTTTTCATTATAGGTTGAGTGACATGAATATGGTAGAGTGATACTATGAGTTTATCCTGTCACTCAGGATAATGTTTTAATATATGAGATCTGTCCAGAAAAATTCCAACCATTGTTAATATAATGAGAATGGTTTGTGTGACATCAATGTAAGCTGGCAGCCAAGGAGAGTGGACAATAATGTGCATGTGTGAACAAGGATGGTTTCACTGTATTGCTCTATGAGGGTGTTAGACAACATTGAGTGAGGATGTGTACTGTGTAGCCATCACATTCAAAATAATGGAGTGAGTAGAGCAATGATTCTGAATCAAATTTTATGTTAAGCTTGAACATTCCTCTGTGGAAAGTATTGAGATTATTCAGAAGGCTGCAGCTATGTGCAACTGGTGATTGCCATCTTCAACACAACAATGCACCCACCATACATCACATCTGGTGCAAAGTTGTTTTTTGTTTTGGTGGAACATCAAATCACCCACGTGACTCAGCCTCCCTACAGCCCAGATTTGGCACCCTGTGTTCTGGCTTTTCCCCAAACTAAAATCTCCTTTGAAAGGGTAGAGATCTCAGACTGTTTATGAAATTAAAAAAATACAATGGGACAGCTAATGGTGATTGGCAGGACTGTGTAAGATCCCAACATACCTACTTTAAAGGTGACTGACTGTCATTGTCCTATGTACAATGTTTCTTGTATCTTATTCAATAAATGTCTCTATTTCTCATATTGCTTGACTGGACACCTTCTGGACAGACCTCACATTTCTACCCCTTGTTCTTTATCTATGTAAATATAGATTGCAGTATTCATATTTAAATATATTATTAAATATTAACTATTATATATTATTACAAACAAAAATTCTGATTAACTTACTTTGAATTCATTTGATATGAACAAAAGATTAGTTCATAATATATTAATGGAGAATCAACCACCTTCTATCTATTTAAGCAAACAAAATATAGGGCAAAAACTTTTGATATTAGCCTTGACAAAGATGTTTTTTTAGATTTGACTCCAGAAGTAAAGGCAATGAACATTAAAATCACCAAGTGATACTACACCAAACTTAAAATCCTTCTTTATAGCAAAGAAAATAATCCACACAATTAAAAAAACAACCCTTGGATTGGAAGAAAATATAGACCAACATGTATCTTAGAAGAGTTACTGTGAAAATATATACCTCCTAAAACTCAATAAAAACAAAAATCCTCAATTACAAAATGGACAAAGGACCTAATAAACATTTTTCTAAAGAAGATATAATAATGAACACCAAGTTTATGAAAAGATGCTCATCACTAATCATTAGGGAAACATTACTCCAAACCACAATGAAATATCACCTCACACCTGATAATTTTTGCTTTTTTTTACTTTTCTGTTGTTGATACATCCAAAGAATTATTGCCAGAACCAATGTCAAGGAGATTTTCCTTGAATTTTTTTTTTCAAGAAGTTTTATAGTTTTAGCTCCAAATTTTATATTCTCTTCATGAATTGACCTCTCTATCAGTATATAATCATCTCTTTATTGCTCTTATAGTTTGTGATTTAAAGTCTACTTTGTCTGATATAAGAATAGTTATTCTTGTTTTCTTTTGATTTCCATTTGTACAGGATGTATAGTTTTTAACCCTTTACTTTTAGCATGTATGTCCTTAAACCAGAAGTGAGTTTCATCTAAGCAGAGTTTAGTTTAGTCTTGTATTTTTATCCACCATGTCGTTCTATGTCTTTTGATTATAAGATTTAGTCCTTTTATGTTTAAAGTACTTAGTGATAGGTAAGAGTTCACTATTGCTATTTGATTATTTTTGGCTGTGATGTACATTTTTTGTTCCTTATTTCCTCTGACGACTATTCAGCTACAATTTGTGTGTAGATGATAAGGATGTGTTCCTTCAGGTGAGAGATGAGGGAGAACTTTTGTTAATTTTTTGCAAATCTATTTTCCTTATATTTAAAACCAAATCATAACTTAATCTCACAGTTGTCTAGCAAATATCTTTATAATTTTGAAAACTAATAAACATAAATCTACAAAACATTGGCCTGGATATTTTATCAAGTCAGAGAGCTTTTCCAGAAAGTGTAAAACTACAATTGTAGAGTTTATTGATTGAAAGGTTTTTTTTTCTTTTTTACCACCTATTGTATGCTGAATTGAGTCACCTAAGAAGATGTTGAACTTTTAACTCCCAATACCTCTGAATGTGATTTTATTTAGAAATAGTGTCCTTATAGAGGTAATCAAGAAATTTAAGCTCAATAGCGCAGACTCTGATCTGATGTCATTATGTTTTTTTTATAAAGATGTAAAATTGGGTACACAGAAATGCATAGAGGAACAATAATGGAAAGTCATTGAGACAATGCAGCCCACAAACCAATGACTGAGGATACGAGAAGCTGGAAGAGAGTCATGGCACTGATTTTTACAACTAGCAGAAAACAACTCTGCCAACACTTCGATTTTAGTGTTTTAGCATCCAGAACCATGAGGAATACATTTTTGTTGTTTTTAGCCATCTGTTTTGTGATGTTGTATGTAAGCAGCACTAGAAAATAAGGCATCACCTATAGCTTTTTTTTCAGAGGCTGCCACCTGGATTCCTTTCTATTTTTGTCTGCCTTGAAAGTATGTAGTATGAAGTACAGTCTCCAAATTGATGTTGTATGAGTGATACTGATGGAAAGAAAGAAGCTGATATGAGTTTTATCTGTTTATAAAAGTAGTTTCCACTTAGTAGATGTTTTATTTTCTTTCTTTAGGTGTTTAGGGGTGAATGGAAAAGGTAATTAATTAGCTATAGCACTTTATAATAACCACATTCTAAATCAGACAATTAATATTTTAATTTGATTAATATAGTATGATGGTTTATTAGACCTAGAATTTGTGGGAATACTGTCTAAACAATACTCTGGTCTTCTCAGAAATTATGTATAATTTGATTTTATTTCTAATGTCTAACAGCTGATAAGCTTTGTTGCAGAAAAAAGTGTTCTTGGATTATGATGAATGACAGGTTTTTACAAAGCAGAGTGTACACTTGGAACATACTGTATGAATTTCTATGCCACTGAGTGTTACACAAAAGTGGCTACCTGTGGGTCTTGGAACTGCTCAGCACAACAGAACATGTCAATTAAGGCACTCTCAATACAGCACATAAAAGAAAGTGTATTATACGTCAGTACAGGGTCAATGAAAGGCTATTATTTTGTTTTCTATAATATTTCCACCTAAAATGAATATTAAATACACAAAATTACTTTGAATAATTATAAGGTTCAAATGTAGTCTACAAATGTGAGGACAGTCATTTGAAATGTAGTTGTCTACATTGAAAAATAAAGGCATTTTATTTCTTTCTTTAGGATCCAATGAAAGTCACACTGACATGCCACAAAGTAAATGATTATATTGTATATACATTGATTATAAGGCAGGGTCTAAATGATGCTTATCTAAATTATAGTACTATTTAAAGGATAAAGTGAGAACACTCTTGGAGAAAAGTGCTTTCCAACTGGCTTACTACATTTCACCCAGTACAAATCCATTATATGTAGTATTGGAATTTATCAATATAATTTTGAGCTACAAATATTCAGTATATTTTTTCTTTCTTAAGCTCAAGGTATAACTTCACACCTTAAATATTTTCTTGCTATTTTTAAGCATTATTACAAAAAAACTAATGTGAACAAAGAAATAAAACCAGCTCATTGCCATAAAATAAAGAAGTGTAATTTAAATCAGTTCCTATAATTTGATTCTCCTACCAAACCAAAGTGAGGATTTGGTAGCCCACATCCACCAATAAGTAAATTTTATAGCAGAAGCTGGTGAAAAAGGAAATAGGTTTTTATTCACTTGCTGCATGATCTGGGAGAATGGCCATCTTTTGTCTCAAAGCCCACCGCCTCCAGGAAACCCAGAGGAAAACCCAGCCATCCTCAGCCAGACCCAAACCAAAGACAGCATCCATTTAAAGTACTGTTGAAATGGTGTTCAGAACTCAGGGTGCCCAAGAATCTGGGAAAAATGCCCACTAACTTGGCTTGGGGGATGGGGAAAGTGGCTTACAGACTCTGAGAGTTACTTTTCATTACTATGACAACTTGGCTAGCTTAATAATTATGATAAAAGGTTGTGTTTCCACCTGGGGTAAGGGAGATGATTTGTGAGGGAACTCATTGTGGGAGGAGTCAGAAAGGGGGAGTTTACAGAGCCTGAGTGAGAGGCCCCGGAAGCTCAAAGTCAGAATTTAAATGGAGGGCATGGGCAGCCATTGGGGCATTTACCCTGTGGTTTGAGAGAGCAGTGAGAAGGAAGCAAGCAGCTATGTAGTTCACAGTGAGGAAGGAGGCCATGCGGCCTGGTAATTAGAAAGGAGATGCTGCTGCTGGGACCATGCCTGCTCTAGCTGGCCGTGGACATCTTTGAAAGATCCTGACCTGCTTGCACTTGGATTTTACCTGGACTTTTAAGACCTACGCCTTCCCTGAGTCACCATGATCCAGAATAACCTGGCACATGCTTTTCTGGACTATAACACAGAAGCTGATGACACTGTGCTCCAGATTCTACATAGATAAGGACTACACATGGGGAACTTTTGGGGATGTTTTTGGCTTATAGCCTGGTGGGGAACATGAGATGTGCTGGGTCTTATGGGAAAGGATAACTACAAGCTGAGATGCTCTAAGCTCTCCCAAGGTTGGAATATTGTAAATAAAGACCTGTTTTCTACCAGCATTAGTTGTTGGGTCATTCACCAAGGTACCACGTGACTGGGCCCGGTCTACTCAGTAACACCATCACTGGGGAAATTCAGACAGCCGCTGAGTGGTCTCTAAGCTGCTTAGCTTTTTTCCCAGTCACTATGAGGCCTCAGACTCCCACTTGAAACCTGCATGTTGCACAGCACTGTCATCAACACTGTGGTTTCCAAGATCAGAAGTTCTTGTGAACACATGGGCCAGTACATTCACCAGGTGGAACAGAGTGGTCCCTTCCCTTGACACAAATCTGACCTCTATGGCACATGTGCCTGCCTTCCCCTAGTCCCACCACCAATCAAGAAAGGCTTTCCCCCCCTATATAATTATCTTGCTAGCATTGTGTATGCTTGGTGTAATTCTTTTTCCTGCTGCTATATTTCCTGTGGGGCTGTGGATCTGCCACAGGAGCAGGATGCTCAGCACAGAGGGCAGAACATTTGAAAAGCACAAAGTCAATTACCCAGATACCATGGCCCCACCTGCTGCCTTGGGTTTGTGATCTCATCCAGCAGCCTCTCCTGTTCTCTGTCCTCCTGTCTCCACCTTCCTGCTCTCAGTGGCCTGGCTAGGCTATCAGTTCCAATTTCAATCATTGGATATGTCTACAAGCATCTATATTTGGTTATGGTTGCATTTTCGATTTTTAAACATCTAAGGAATCAATGACACAAGCTTTATGGAATGATAAAATTGATATTAAATGCATGACAAGCTTAATTTTAGTGATTTCCTTCACTTTTATACATAATTTCATAATTTAAAAGGCTTTGATTATATGTTTGAAAATGTAGCAGATTAATTGATGAAATTCATGTCAATGAGATATATTGATGACATATAACAGTTAATTGTAGCCATCATGGAGAGATATAAAGGACAGGCCATACTTAGGTAACAAAACCTGTTTGAGTCGTACATGTTCAGGATGGTGGTAGTGGGGCCAGGTTTTCATTAGCATTATGATTAAATGGATATCTGAAAAGAGACATTCCACCATTAAACAGAATAAGCAAAACATCCAGACTATCATGTACAGATACAAAGTTTCCTTCTCAAGTATGGGAGACTGACAGGGACAAAAGAACCACTAAATCAAATAGCAAATTAAGTGGAAATGTTTTCAATAAGAAAACGAAATTGAAACCAAAGTAGAGGACAAACAGACTGGACCATAAGTAGGTGAGAATTTGATTAAAAATTGAGGGGAAAATGATGCTCTTAAAAAAATATTATGTTGACACTTCTTATAATAGTAAGATTTTATTCTTGATTACCACAATACAAATATATCAATAAAAGAAAAAGCAGAGTCAACTCTGAGTACAAAAAATATAATTGAGGATTTATAGCCAAGGGTACAGTGAGGGGGGTCAGTGGATGGAAAAATCACTTACTAAGGGATACGAAGAGGTTATGGATTCGCTATTTTGATTTAAGTTATTGAGGAAGGTTGACTAAGTTGATTAGGTGTTCAGGGTAAGGAAGGGAAATTAAATCAGATATTAAAAGCAATATTACATCAAGTATGGGTGGATTTTCACCATCCTGGATTTGTAAGTTCTTGCTAAAACTGAACATGGCAAGGATGGACACCGAAGGCAAAGGTAAAGGCCTACTGGAGAAAGCAGCTCAGAAGAGTCTGTGCCAGTGGATAGGGGATACTGGAGAGTAAGGCCTAGCATTGGTAACACAATAATAGATAATATTTATTGAACATTTATTCTGTTTCAGATACTATTGAAAGAACCTTATTTTATTATTTAATTATAATTAATAGTAAATTAAAGATGAATAATACATTAAAATAAAATAAAATAATAAATTATAATACATAATTTAAAAGTTCAACATTCCTGGGAGGTGGGGAATAATAGAACACATAGAATCTTTAGGTATGCAGAGCTCAGGTAAAAGAAACTGCTGTTTTGGCCAACATGAAGCAACAGGATCCACGTTACCATCCTGCTCAAAACAAAACAAAGACCAAGACAAAGCAAACAGAAAATATAAAAACAAAACAAAAAGTCTATGAAACAATGTTTTTTGAGACACTGAACATCAGGCAATGAAAGAAAGTGAGCCCTGAGACAGGAAACAACCATACTTCTGCCCCAGTTTACTACATTACGAAGTTTCTAAGCGAGTATGTAAGACTGTGAAAGACCCTTATGGATTCATAAGGGTTGAAGGATATAGTACCTGGCATCAAAGCCAGGATTAGTGCTTGTTACAGGCTCTTTCCATCTCACCTGTTTTGCTTAAATTATCATGCAGGCTCAATTTCTTCCTCTTCACGTGGGACTGAGAAATTCACAAGCTTTATCATGAATGTAAATATTAAGCATTACTTCAGAAATATTTTACATATAGTGGATAATTATGTCTTTCTCAAAAACACTTATCCTCTGAATATATATTGTAAATAATTATTTTGAACAATATAAATAATATTATAGAAGATAATTTTTTCATGTATAATACATGCATGTATTATAATGTATAATACATTCATAGAGACTAATTTGTGGCCATTGTATAGCACCTGTGTCGGAATCCATGAAATGAATTTAATAAACTAATATCATTACATGAAATATCTTAGTTTTAAATCTAATTGCCTCTGCCTGATGTTAGAGATACATTTAAATTTTTCTCTTAATATGACATATACATATGGTTGGCATTTTCAATACATAGCCAGAAAACAATGTTTCTGCTCATTTGAAAGCTTTGATTCTATGATCTCCTGAAATACCTCCTCATGGTGGAGATTATGCCATTAGCAAGAAAAATAGAGAGTAAGACACACACAAAGAGATAATATGTAATAACCTTGAAGAAGATATCAAAGGGAGAGAGAAAAAAATTACAAATTTCTTTGCATTTCAAGAGTAATGGTTTCTTCTTAGGATATCTGGTTTGTCATAACCTCACAAAAGTTGTCTGGCCCACAATTGGAGGCAGACCTCCATGTGAATGGAGCAGAGCATGACATTAGGCGATCTTGAAGCAGGGTCAGTGAGAATATATTCAATGAAAATGCCTTTAATCGAGACAGTCCTCATTTAATACACTGCATGGTTTCAAGCCCAGGAATTCACTTTTTAACAAATAAAATTTTATTGTTATAAGACTTTCTTCCTTGTTATGTCAGTATATGTGCATGCATGTGTGAGTTGAGTATGCATTTGTGTAAATAGCTAGCTAGATAGATAAATAAATTTTAGATGAACAAATATCAATTTTTCATCTTTGAGTGGCTTGGATATTTTACTTCCTTTTAAAAATCCCTTTTGGTGGTTTCCAAATAATAATAGCAGGAGCAATATTGACACTAACATTGTTTTCTTTTTGGCAGAGGGAACTATGTTTATTCTTCAACTCAGAAACATTTTTGCTTGTAATTGCTTATTTGAATGTAATGGTTCCCTAAAGTCACTATACCATGTTACTTTTATGGAAAAGTTTAAATGGGCACAAAATCTTTGCTACTTTTCCTCCCTATATAGTAAAATAGGATTTATGCCACTTCATTTGAACTCAGGTGAATATCTGATTGCTCTGTGCAACAGAATATTAACAGCTGGCCATGCACATGTATCTCGGCTCATCCTTAAGGAAATAGTAGCTATGTGTCCCTTGCAAAGTTTACTTGTGACACTTTCTTTTAGAATTTAGTGCCACTTTATAAAAAAACAAAATCCCATGGAAAGGCATATAGGTGTTCTGACAGAAAACATCATAAGAATTTCCAGACAATAATGAACATCGGCTGCCTCTATTTGAGTAGATCCTCTTCAGAATCCATTCCTGAAACCCTTCAGAGTCCTGCAATATCTTACCACAACTACTTCAGTAATCAAAGGGAGAAACATAGGTAAGTTTGGTCAACCCGTAGAAGCATGAAATATTATATATATATATATATATATATATATATATATATATATATATATTGATTTAAGCTCTTGGATTTTGATGTGATTTCTTTGCAGAAGTAAATAACCAAAATGAATCCCTTCATACTTTAAAATCTTTCCAGTCACAGTTTACTGTGTTGGTGAAATTACTAAATTGTCAAATTAAAGCAAGAGAGAGGAGGATTTTTCTTCCCTTCTGGTGCTAAATTTCACCTTTCTGAGATATTTATAACAAGCGTCAATTTTCACAATGTAAGCGATTTGTTATTCCTTATTTAATTCAACAGAAAACAAAAGACAGTTGATGTTTTCTCAAATTATTTAGTGCTATAGTTCTAATTCCCTAAGGTTAAGTAAAGTAAAAAAAAAAAAAAAAAAAAAAAAATAGACCACAGCTTGGATTTCACTCATTAAATTGTATAGTTACTCATCAAACTCTTCCACATTCTCATTTTGAATAGCCAACATATGGCATAGAATATTCACCAAATTGTCTTTTTCTAATCCACATGGCCCAAAAGCAATTATTGCTTTTGTTGTTCTAATTTCCCCTCAAAGCTGTAAACATTACTGGAGACCTTTTCACCTTCATTTGGATTACTAGTTAGAAATTTTTACATGGAGATCTCCCACGCTCTCCACCGTCCCCACACACTGAATGAAAGCCTCTAGCCATCATGTACTGTGACCAAAGAATTATCACATCTTGAACCACAGAACACAGCAAATATTTGGCCCTTGAGACCTTCCAGCAGCTGCCTCTGCCACTCTGTATTGACATTTGCTACAGCTGGAATATTTCGGAAAATTAATTTAGTAAGATTTTTTTAGTATTTCCTCACTGATTTATAGAAAATAGTCATTCAAAAATCATTTTTAATGTTAACATGGACTATATTTCATACTCTAAACTTATGTAAAATATGAATTTACATATTTGGATATATTATACTCTTTATGAAATGACAAGCACCCTTATCCTATACAGAGCTCTAGAAAATCTACTATAATTCACCTATTTTTGGAAATGAAAACAATTTTGAAAAAATATATATGTTCAAGTTTCAGGCCAGTAATCTGGTTACATGGATTTTAAAGGGTGAAGCATCATTCGTTCATCTAGTGAACAAATAACTTATGAGCATGCATTGTGTGATACATACTATCTAGGCCAGGGTCTACAGAAGCTATAACACCCATGCCATTAATGAAAGTGAGACAATAAACGAGTAAATACAGGAACAAACAAAACAATTTTATTAGTGATAACAGCAAACTAGAAAAACAAGCTTTATATATAACAATGCAAAGAGTGGGCAGAGAGTCTTAAATGTGGTGAAAGAGCCAGGCACACGACAAATAAGAGGAGGTGCCTTTTAGGAAGAACAAAAAAAAACAAGCTTTAGGTATTTCAGTACTTGAGTCCTGAAATGGTAGACTGTTGGTAGAATTTAGTGTGAAGACCGTGTTTTGAAAATTGGAGAGGTAGGAAAATGTTCAACCAAATCATAGAGTATATGCCATAGAAATATTTTTTATATCTTTTGTTCTCCAGGCATCTGGATAATTTAAGAAAATAGACATTAAAATTGGATGAGTTCATCTAGATCTCATTGCCTATATATTTGTCAGGCTGGAGTATTCCTATTGTTTCCCGTATATAGATAATAGAAATGCTAACAAGTGATATATACATAAATAGCTACAGATGCAGGTATAGATAGAATGAAAGAATATAACTGTTTTATAGACCATAACATTGCATGATTGCTTAGAGGACAGCCAAAATTTCAAAGTATGGCCCTTAAATTACTAGCACAGTGCTTAATATCTAATTAATATTATCAACAGTTGATTAAATTGCATTTTTGCCAGTTTCATAGATATTACTATCTTTGAAAAAATTATTTTTCTCTGTCATTCAACTCTCCTCTCAATTAAGTGAAAATTTATTTTGTGGGCAATCCCTTATTGGTATATCCTGGGAAAACCTTTATATTCCCATCCAGGTAAAACAAGCTGATAGTCATGAAATGTTGGTTCAGTCAACTGGATGTTCCCTTCAAGTTCTTTAAAGTCTCAAATATGTGAAACAGCAAATAGGGACAGGAGGCTCAGATTTATAACTTCAACCACTATTGCATGCTGGCCATTTTCCCATTCACTATAGTTTACATTCAGTAGCTCCTTGGGGTGCTACCTGCCCTTCCCATAGCATTGATTCAGCAGTATAGTGATTCCTCAATATCCTAACTCTAAATGTTCTTGTTGCTTAAGATAAGTTGATTTCTATGATACACTGGATTATCACCATATATACACTAAATATATTTACATTTATTTTTGTAATGACAAAATGTTGAAAAATTATTTAAGCTAAATATTTTACTTAGGTATTTAAAAATTATAAAAGCATAACATGACTCTATAGTAATTATATATATATATATTCTACTTAAATATTTGCATGAATTTTGTTTTTCTTTATGCTTAAAGTCAAGCATATAGGAATCATCAACTGTCAGTCAGCTAAAGGGCTGGATATCAGTGCTGTGATAGAAAAATCCTGAGCCTTTCATCTATCCACACTAATGCTTCTTTTCTCTGACATATATTTTTTACCTTATGAATTCTTCCATGCAATTTTTTTCTCTCCTGTCTATATAATTCCTCTTAGACCAGGTAGGAGCAGATGAGTTCTCATCACTTCTATAGGCTTTCTTTGACAGGTGAAATTGAGCACTCTGAAGTCAGAACTCATTTGGCACTTTTAATTTTTCATGTCAATTTGCAAGTATGATAAGGGTGGTATTTCTGAGTCACCAGATAGAATACAAGCTCAGTTAAGGGAGGCATTATACCTTATATTTTCGGGTTTTCATTTGCACAGTTTCCCCAAAGATTTGATATGATTGTTGGAAAGATGTCTACAAACCTCAAAAAACAATGAGTCATAAGCGTAGGTGAAAATATGAAACTTTCTGAGTGGCTTTGTTATATAAGGCATGAGACATCAGTCAAAAGAACAATTTTCTCTGACCTTCAAGTCTCCTCAAATTTTCCCAGTGTTTCTGATAATCCCTGAGTGAAAAGTCTCATTATGCACATTAAGAGGTTTGCCTTTAGTCTTCTCTCCTGTTTTTTTATACAGTTCTCTTCCTCTCCTCACTGTTTTGAAAACTGATAACATCCTCACCCATTTCCAAGTGCAAGTAACAGATTATAGTCCTCATCCAATCCTGAGCAATTAAAGGCCAAATGAATCAAAGGTAATTTCATTGACTTTCCAGACTTCAGTAGGCCTTGGTTTCAGCTTAGCCTGAGGCAGTTTCCAGACCAGAAAAATTTAACGCATATCATTTTTGTATGAGCAGCTGGTATGTGTATCTGTAGCTTAGTTCAAAGATAATATATATGCACTGGCAGTGATTCTGAAAATTGTCAGAGTATCACTGAACAGCTTCTTATGCACCTCTTGCCAATATCATGCTGGGTGTCCCTGCCATCTAAAAAAAAAAAAAAACAGACTGTAAACTAAGGTCCCTTGTCAGGAGCTGACCAACAGCTGACCCTTGACACAGTCGGACGGAAGAGACACATCTGCACAGCAGAGGCGACTGTGGCCGGATCTCTTGTCTATCTCTTCCTGTATGCCTGTCCCTGCTAGCAATAGGTGGTGGGATTTTGGGACATCTGTGCTTTATAACAAAAAATCTGCACAATGCCTCTGATTCTGCATGAAATGACTTATTGACCACAGAATAGAAGTCCCAAGCAACCCTAATGCTGCCTACTTCCCCCACCTGGAAATTTAAGTACAAAATTAAACTATGGGCAGAGCAGCTGCCAGAATGCTGGAGGAAGCTGTTGCTAGGAATGTCCCCTAAGGAGTCACCACTTAAAAGTTCAAGATTTATTATAGCCACTACCCCTCCCATACCCAGAACAGGAATGTTTATTGATGGGACCAGGTGGGTAAAGAAGGAAGCAGTTTTAGGCCCTGGCTGGCGTAGCTCAGTGGATTGAGCTCGGGCTGCGAACCAAGGCATCGCAGGTTCGATTCCCAGTCAGGGCACATGCCTGGGTTGCAGGCCACGGCCCCCAGCAACCTCACATTGATGTTTCTCTCTCTCTCTCTAGCTCTCTTTCTCCCTCCGTTCCCTCTCTAAAAATAAATAAATAAATATTTAAAAAAAGAAGGAAGCGGTTTTAATTAAATATAATAATCTCAATACATGGAAACAAATACAAAACATAGCCCCCCAAGATGTATAAGTCAATAGACCTAGGCAAAAGACCATTTATCTAACTTAGACAATCTATTCTCAATGAACAATAGCTGATTTTAACTTACCCCCTGCACCCTTTTAATTTAAACCAATCTATAGAACCTTAATAGATATCTAGTTATTAATTAGCACCTGAAAGTTTGTGCCTGAATAGCTTCATTGGCTATCTGATTGATAACCCTCTTGGTCTATTTTGACATAGGATCAAATTCATAGGACAGGGTTTAGGACTTTTTAACATAATTTTAGGGGGCATACCACATATCCTTGGGAGGGGGTGAAATTTAATAAGCAAAAATATAAAGGAAAGTAAATGAAAGGAAGAAAGAAGGAAGGAAGGAAGGAAGGAAGGAAGGAAGGAAGGAAGGAAGGAAGGAAGGAAGGAAGGAAAAGAAAAAATGTTACAAAAATGGTAGATGAGAATGGAAGAGCTTATATAATTTTAGTTGTTGGGAATACTTTTGAATTAGGATTGGTTTTGTTTGAATTTTTTTGGTAAAGGATATGTCTTTTTAAGCAATAAGAGTGTATTACATATTAAGAAAGAGGAGTATATAAATTTCTACCCTGCATGGTGATTTCCTGGAAAACAGGAATTTGAATTTTCTCTACTCAACCCCTTAGAATATTGAATATCATGAAGATCATACTTGGAATTCAGAAAATAAATTTAAATGACAAAAAGTTGAGTTGATTAATATATAGTTTATAAACATGCACTATATATTATAAGTGGTATTCTCCTTTGAGTAAAGACTGAATTATTTTTTTCAATTTTCATGGCCCAATTGTGTCTTTTAAAGTTACTTCATAAAGTTATATTACAAAATGTCTGGAATTAAAAAATATATATTAAGAAAATGGTTTTAGAGGAGATTTACAAAATAGATAATTAAAAAGATATCATTGGAAACATAAAATAATATCAAAGGTAAATACTAATTGAAGAATAAAACTAAAAAAAGAAAGAAAATAAGTAAAATTTAATATTCTGCTATATAAAATGATGTAATTTGCATTTATACCACTTAAGCACAAATCTGTCTCCATTATATGATGTTTGATATCATTTTATGAAATACACGTATATTTTAAAGCAGTGGTTTCAAGCTTTCATTTTATGCTTTGGAGCACAGCTATAAATTTTAAACTAAACGAGTTTCAGATTATTTATTAACAAATATATTATGATTTCATGTCTTATAATTTCTGATAAAATTTAGAAAAATCAAATTGGAGTTCAAGTTTATTTAGTTTGATTTTATTCTAGTTTTTAAAGTTTCCTATTTCAATATTTTTAAATATTAACAACAACATCTTCATGCTGTATTCATCAAATGAAGGACTGACATTTGTAATTAATTTGAAATTCTGAATTCTGATATTTTGTTCTCCATTTTAGGTAATTTCTCCAACAAAGGTATCTAATTCCTTCAATCATATATTTTATTTTCATATATAAATAAGAGAGTTAAGAATGCTCAACTGATCTTATTTTCCATGTTTAAATTTTTTTCTACTTTTATGGTTTTCAATAGGTGACATCTTACTCTGTACTATAAACATGTGTTTGTTCTTTAAATTAAAAATTTTTGAGATCATTTATTTGAGATAAATGATTATCATGAAATTTTAAGATATAATACAAAGAAATCGATTGTACCCTTTGAAGGGAACTAGGGATTCCCCTCAAAGGTACTATCTTGCAAATCTGTTGTATTACATTACAACCAGGACAATGATATTGGGATAAATCATGATACACAATATTTGCAATATCACAAGGACCCATCGTATTGCCCTTTATAACCAAAGTCATTTCTCTCCCACACTCATCCACTCCTTAAATTCTGTCAACCACTAAGTTTTCTATTTCTATGATTTTTTCAGGTAAAGAATGTTATATCAATAAAATCATACAAATTGCAGTCTTTAGGGATTGGCTTTTTTCATTCAGCAATACTCTCTGAAACTTTTATCAGGTGATAAATGTATCAACAGTTTGTTCTTACTTATTTGTGAGTACTATTCCATGGTACGGATGCAGCAGGGTTTGTTTAAATACTCAGCAGTTGCAGAACATCTGGGTTGATCGCAGTTTCATCTATTAAAAATAATGCTGCTATAAATATTTTTGTATAGGTTTTGATGAGAACATGAAGTTCATTTCTCTGGGATAAGTGCCCAGGAGTGCCATTGTTGGACTGTATTATATGGTAGTTGAATGCTTATTAAAAAAAAAAAAAAAACACACACTTCCAAAATGTTTTTCAGAATGGTTATACCACTTTATATTACCATCAAAAAATATTTAAGTGATCAATTTTCTGTTCTATCCTGCATTTTTTACTGTCATGATTTTTCATTTTAGCCAGTTTGATAGGCATAGAATGATGTTGTATTGTGGCTGTAATTTGCATTTCCCAAACAACTAATAATGTTGCTCATCTTTCCAGGTGCTTATTTTCACATGTATATCCCTTTCTATGAAATGTCTTCTTAATATCTTTGCACATTTTCTAATTAGATCGGTTTTTTGTTCACTGTTGAATTTGGAGAGCTCTTGATATATTTTGGATTGTACTGTTCTGTTGGATATGTTGTTTACAAATATATTATCCTACTCTGTGAACTATCTTTCATTCTATTAACAGGGTGTAACATACTAAAAACATTTTTTAATTTTTATGCAGTATATTTTATCAATATTTTTCTTTTAAGAATTACACTGTTTTGCCCCGGCTGGTGTAGCTCAGTAGATTGAGAGCAGGCTGCGAAACAAGCATCGCAGGTCTGATTCCCAGTCAGGGCACATGCCTGGGTTGCAGGCCATGGCCCCCAGCAACCACACATTGATGTTTCTCGCTCTCTCTCTTTCTCCCTCCCTTCTCTCTCTGAAAATAAATTTTAAAAATCTTAAAAAAAAAAAAAAGAATTACACTGTTTTGAGACTTCCAGCCAAGATGGAGGCACCGGTAGTCACACTGTGCCTCCTCACGCAACCAAAACTAAGGACAACAAAAACTGAGAAACAAGAAACAACCAGAACAGAGAGAAATGAACTGAACAGAAGTCTGACTACCATACATCCAGACAGGTAAGGAGGGGCGGAGTCAGAGGCCTTTGGAGAGGGGTCGAGGGGTCCCAGCAGGAAGAAGCGGTGACTGGCAGATGCAGGCATGCAGGGCACAGGCAGCAGTTGGAGGACCCAGTGGCAGACCCTGGGCACAAGAGGCAATGAGCAGACCCAGTGAGGGGCACAAGGTGGCTGGCTGGCCACAGCCACAAATTCGCACGCAAACTAAGGGAAAATGGGCAGCGACTTAGACCGGGCAACCCAAGGACCCAGTGCCGGGAAACAAAGCCTAAGAGCACCTACTGAAAACACCTGTGGGGGTTCAGGCCGGGAGATTCTCTCAGCCTCACAGGAGGCTCTTCGGGGAAACCCACAGAGTCTGAGAACGTACACAAGCCCACCCGCCCGGGAGCCAGCACCAGAAGGGCCCAATCTGCTTGTGGGAAGCGGCAAAGGGGACGGAAGTCCTAGAGAGAGTGGAGCAGGCGCTACTGTTCCCTCTCAGACCCCACCCCCACATACAACGTCACAACCCAGCGACTGGGGTGCCCTGCCCTAGTGAACGCTTAAGGCTCAGCTGCCCATACGTAATAGCTGCAACCAGACCAAAGAAAAATAAAAAATAAAAAAGATGGCTCAAACAGAATTAAAATCCCCAGAGCCAATTTTTTTAAGTGACCGAGAGATAGCCAATTTATCAGATACACAGTTCAAAGCACTGGTGATCAGGATGCTCACAGAATTGGTTGACTTTGGTCATAAATTAAATGAACAAATGCAGACTATGATAAGAGAAATGAAGGAAAATGCACAGGGAACCAATAGGGATGGGAAGAAAACTGGAACTCAAATCAATGGAGTGGACCAGAAGGAAGTAAGGAACAACCAAACAGGAAAGAATGAAGAAACAAGAATTCAAAAAAATGAGGAGAGGCTTGGGGACCTCCAGGACATCTTTAAATGTTCCAACAACTGAATTATAGGGGTACCAGAAGGGGAAGAGGAAAAACAACAAGTGTAAAAGTTATTTGAACAAATAATAAAGGAGAATTTCCCCAATCTAGCAAGGGAAATAGACTTCCAGGAAGTCCAGGAAGCTCAGAGAGTCCCAAAGAGGTTGGACCCAAGGAGGAACACACCAAGGCACATCATAATTACATTAGCCAAGGTAAAAATGAAGGAGAGAATCCTAAAAGCAGCAAGAGAAAAGGGGACAGTCACCTACAAAGGAGTTCCCATCAGACTGTCAACTGATTTCTCGAAAGAGACCTTGCAGGCAAGAAGGGGCTGGAAAGAAGTATTCCAAGTCCTGAAAGGCAAGGGCCTACATCCAAGATTGCTCTATCCAGCAAAGCTTTCATTTGGAATGGAAGGGGAGATAAGGGCTTCTCAGATAAGGCCAAGTTAAAGGAGTTTATCATCACCAAGCCCTTATTACATGAAATGTTAAAGGGACTTACCTAAGAAAATGAAGATTAATAATATGAACAGTAAAAGATTTCAAACTCACAGTTATTAACAACTATACCTAAATCAAAAGCAAACAACTAGAATAGGAACAGAACCACAGAAATGGAGATCACATGGACGTTTAGCAACAGGGAAGTGGGAGGAAAAGAGAGGGGAAAAAGATATAGAGAATAAGTAGCATAGACAATAGGTAGAAATAGACAGGGGGAGGGCAAGAATAGTATGAGAAATGTAGAAGCTAAAGAACTTATGACACATGGACATGAACTAAAGGGGGGAATGTGGGTGGGAGGGGGTGGGCAGGGTGGAGGGGAGTGAAGGGGGAAAATGGGACAACTGTAATAGTATAATCAATAAAAGAAAAAGATAAAAAAAAAGAATTACACTGTTTCAATTGTAAGAATTTGTTCCTTTGCTCCAGATTCTAAGTTTTTGTCTTTTTTGTTTGTTTTATAGCCTTATACTCTCACAGTTTTATAGTTTATATTTAAATCCACGGTCTATCTTGACTTAATTTTGTATAAGGTATGATATTCAAGAGGGGGTTTTATGTGTTGTTTCAGGGTTTTTTTGCCTATGGATGTCCACTTGCTCCATATATTGAAAAGACTGTTTGTCCTTAACTCAATTGTGTTTTACTCAATAATTGGTTGAAAATATGGATGGAAATCCTTTTCTGGATTCTTTGTTCTGTTGCATTGATCTGTTTCTGTCCCCCTGCCAATACCACAGATTCTTGATTACTTGAGCCATATAACAAGTTTTGAAATTTAGTAGGCTGATTCCTCCTACTTCATACTTCTTTTTCAAAATTACTTGGCTACATTTATTTTTATGCCTTTCCATATCAATTTTGCATTGTTTGTCTATGTGTGCAAAATACCTTATGGGGATTGTGATAGAAATTATGTCAATCATATATATAAATTTGAAGATAATTGATGCTTTTACTATGTTTCTTTTCAATCCATGAACACAGTATGTTTTCCCATTAATTTTTTTTTTGCATCAGTTTTATGTGGTTTAAAATATACAAGTCCTATACAGGCTTTGTTAGATTTAACTTTTTCATTTTATGTGGTTGTAAATTGTATTTGATTTTTAATTTCAACATGTATATATTCACTGCTAATGTTTACTTTAACCATTTTAAACACAAACACACTTGGGTGATGCCAGCAAGATAGACTAGGAAGCTTCAGGCCCTCTTTCTCCCACAAAATTATTAAACAAACAGCTAGATGCTGCCCAAAATAACTTTATAAGACTTCTGGAAATTAATCAAAGATCTATAGCAACAACAACAAATAAAATCCCCAATCAAGAATAACCCAGATTCAGAATGGTAGAAAATTTTGTGGAAAATTAAGCAGAGCAGACTTGATTTGCAATATTACAACTTGACTGGTCTCTGTTACCTAACTCAAAGTTCAGACGGACCAAACGACTATTGCTCAGATCCCAAGCTATAAGAAACTGTAGAAAGCAGGAGATGTGACTACAAAAATATCAATGGGGCTGTGGACCAGTAAATGCCAATGGTTAGAGACTACTAAATGAGGAATACTGTAGAACTGTAAAGACTACCAAGAGAAAAAAAAAAGCATTAGATTCCCAGGGAAATACAAGGGCATGGTTAAATGTGCACACACATAGACTCAAGGGAGACACATTCTCAGAGAACATCTGAGAAGACTTAATTTAATTTTTATTTAATTTAATCTTTATTCAGAGAGGTAGATACTCTTATATTTTCCATTTATGCAAGAGGAAGCTGAGGCAAAGACTACTTAAGTAACTTGCTTAAATCCATGGGGATAGAAGTTAGCTGAGTGAGGTTTGAAGACAGTCTATCCAGAATCTAGGCTACTCACCTATATAATCAAATGCTTCTCTAAGCCAAACATTTGCTATAATATATCAGTATGTTAAAATTTGTGTTTTAAAAATTATGGATTCTCTATCATTAATGTTTTAAAGTGAAAAATCTCATAAAATTTTCAAACTATTATTAAGTTTTATCTTTTCCAAAAACTCTTCCATGGTCCAAATTTGAAGTACTCTCCTTCCCAGTGATCATGTATCTGCTTACCTTAAAGGGCATAATGCTGTCCTGCCTATGATTTAGTGATTTATATACTTATATACAATAAACTACCATGGATTCAAAATTAGGACTTGTTTATACATTAATTTTCTTAACCCTACACAATTAACAGTTACAGGTTTTCATCCTTGTCTCTAATCCATCTTTCTTTTTACTTTTATTGATGGGTTAATAATGCATTCTTGTGATAAAATTTTGCCTCTATCTTTAATTTTACATTTTGTCTCTACAATATATTTTTCCATATTCTATAAACTATAATAATATTATTTTAAAATAAAAATTCTTAATATTGGTAGGAATGCAATTAATTTGATGATGGGACTATGAATTAGTAACTGTTACTAAGAAATCATTTTAGCAATATGAATAAGACCCCCTAATGTGTTACATGTTTTATCCTTTTACTTTTAAATTTTGGTAATATTGTTAATCCTATTCTGGAATGTTATAAAGATGTGGGATATTTGAAAAGTTTACTGATAGACATATGGATTTTGATATTATTCCTTAATGGAAAATTGAAAACAACCAGAACATTGAGTTCATAAGAAATAACTGAAATGCTTCACATTTTTGTTTTTATTCAGCCATTAAAAACAGTGCTAATGAAGATTCTCTGATATCAGCAAAAATTACCTATACTTTCTGGCCTGCCCTTGTAGCTTAGTTGATTGGAGCATTGTCCTGTACACCAAAAGGTTTTGGGTTTGATCCCTGGTAAGGAAACATATCTAGGCTATGTGTTTGATTTCTGAGCATGGCATTTATGGGAGGCAGCCAATTGATGTTTGTTTCTCTTTCTCTAAAATCAATAAACATATTCTTGGAAGAGGATTAAAAATTACCTCTATTTATAAATGAAATTATACCTAACATGCCATAGCTGATGTAGCTCAGTGGATTGAGTGCCAGCCTGTGAACCAAAAGGTCATTTGTTCCATTCCCAGTTAGAACACATGCCTGGGTTGCAGGCCAGTTCCCCAGGAGGGGGTGCGTGAAAGGCAACCACACACTGATGTTTCTCTCCCTCTCTTTCTCCCTCCCTTCTCCCATCTCTACAAATAAATTTAAAAAGTGATGCCTCACACTTATGACAAGCATTCACTAAATAATTTTTAACTCCTCAAAATGGTTTATAGAACAATGATTAAAAGCCAAAGTCATAAATTAATTGTGTTTTCTAAAGTATTATTGCTCTAGAGGTAAATTGCATCACCTGGAGAGAATCCAATAGATTTATGTTACAGTATGTACTAAAATATATTTTTTTTACTTTTAATATTTTAATAATTACTTCCAGACCTCTCTTAAACAGTATCTGTGATACTGGAGTTGGGGAGAATAACTCAATTTTTTAAATTAAAATTTTATTTTTCAGTAAAAATTGGTCATATGAACACTGTTTTATGGATATATTTTGGAAGAAATTAATTCAGGCATACACAATAAAAGACATAAAGTTATGTCTCCTATAGACATATAGTTATGAAGACATAACTGTGGGCTGCTTTAGGCTTCTGGAAAATGTTAAAGATTTCCCTAATCTAACTTACCAAATAACAAAAATACTAGAGTAAAAGACTTCATCACCACCTATTAGTTTTCCTTCTTTTTCATAGCATTCATTCTGCTCACAGTTATCAAAGAACAACTGTCAGACATATACATAAAATTTATATGCAAAAATATAAAGTGTGAACTACAGTTGACACTTAAAATGTCTTAGCACAAATATCAGAAAACTACCTACTTATAAATCCATAAAAAATGATTTAAACACAAATAGCACATAAAATCACCTCAGATATCTAGTCTCATTTTTTTGTAAATGAAAAGGACACAAATGTATTTGTTTGCAATAAGCTGTGTTCATTCCTCTTCTGTTTTCTCAAAGAGTTGTATAAAAATTGTACTAATTCTTCCTTAAAATTTTGATATAATTTATAACGATCTGAATCTAATATACTTTTAAATTAGGAAGTGTGATATTTAACTTTGTTCTTCAACTTTATTCTTCTTTCTTGAGGTCTTCAATAGTTCCACACAAATTATAGCATACTGTTGATGGGAATGTAAATTGGTATAGCCACTATGGAAAACCAGTATGGAAGTTCCCCAAAACATTAAAAAGAGAACTACTTACTATATGAGTAAACAATTCCACTTCTGGGCATATATCCAAAGGAAATAAAAACAGAATCTCAAAGAGCTACCTGCACTTCTATGCTTATTGCACTATTATTTATAATAGCCAACATATGGAAACAGTCTAAGTGTATATTGATGGATGAGTGGATTTTATATATAGATGTATATATACATCTAAATATATATATATACATATATATGTACACACACACAGGGGGACATACATATGTTCTTATGTGCACACACAATGGATATTATTTAGCCATGAGAAAGAAGAAAATCCTGGTATTTGTAATAACATTGATGGATCTTGATGGCATTATGATAAATGAAATAAGTCAGACAGGGAAAGGCAATAAATACTATGCAACACTAATGTGTAGAATCTAAAGGAAAAAAAGAAAAGCTGAAAATGTAAAAAGAGAAAATACAATGATAGTTACCAGAGGCTGGAGGAATTCAAGGAAAAGAGGAAACATTTGTCAACGAGTGCAAATTTCTGAATAAGAGACAAATAAGTTCTGAAGATCGAATGCACAACATGTGGTTTATATGTAACAACACTATATCAGATAAGTTGAAATTGCTCAGAAAAGAGATCTTAAATGTTCTCACTATAACAAAAATATTATTAATTATGTGATGAGATGGAGGTGTTAGTTGAAGTTAAGGTTGTGATCATGTTGCAATATATGTGTATCAAATCAACACATTTTATATCTTAAACAATAAATGCCAATTATATTTCAATAAAATTTGAGGTAAAGTATACATGGAGTACTACTCAACAAGTGCTTCAGATAAATTCTTCATAATACCAGGTAAGATGAACAGATAAGGGATATATCACCAAACTGTCAACATTTTAGAATTAAACAGCTAAAAAGACACTTAAGGATAATTAAAAACTGATATATTTGGAGAGCTTACTGATTCTTAGAAACATTGCATTTTTGAGAAAAGAAACCTCAGTAGGAATTTTCAGTATCTGGATAAGCTCCATCAAGGAAAGTGGAAGATGAGCTAAAATTTGAAATTTAAGTAGATTTTACATGTACTAAAGTGCTGTTGAGTAATAAGGACATTTATTATCCCAAATAAAATCATCCTACTCAATGTCCGTCCTGTCTGGTGCTTGAGCAAGTGAAGGGTGATGCGATGAGTTTGGACACGCATGTGGCAGTGCAGCAGGTGCCAAGCATGCACAGCACATTGTGCTCTGGAACTAAGTACCATGAAAAACCCCACTTTCTCCTGCTTCCCATATGCAGAGAGCTGTACATTAAAGTATGGTTTACCTGCTTAAACAAATAATAAATGAAATCCCCCATTTAAAGTATATACATATTTAAATACACATACATATTTATCTATATTTCTATATCTGTGTATAGGTTTACATGTGGAGTTTCACAAGCTTGTAAGAAATTTTATAATATGTTTTATAGTAGATAATTAGTTTAATAAATCTTTCTCAAAATTATTGTACAGCATAAAGTTTCCTGTGACATTAAAAAATAAAAGAAGATAGTCAATGAATACTTGAATTTTCAAACATTAGATACAGAATACACAATATATAAATGTCTAGCATAATACTCATAAAAGTTAATAAACCCAAGGAAATCTAATGACAAAATATTTTAGATAAGAACAGAAGTGTCAGAGTCATACCATATTGGTTAAGTGGTAAGGATACTCAGAAGCTTATTTCTTGCAAAAACTTGTAAAGAAAAGAATATTAAAGATAGTACAAGCAGTCATCTTTTGTCTACAGAGGTGCTGAATAATGTTCTTAACTTGTAAGGTTGAATTATTTACATAGCAACTATCAAGACAATCTAAGAAAAGTACTTAAATTATTCCTATGAATTAATGCTCCAGTTTATTTTGTTTAAGACACTGCTTACAGGACATTGGACACGTCATATCTCTAGGATTTAAAGAAATCTTTGGCATTTCAGCTGTCTGTTGCTACTTCATGTGCACACATTTTCAGAAGAGAGGTGCTGAAATTTGGTAAAATGGCTGAAAATGATAGAGCAAGAGTGAAAATATATGATCACCATCCCAAAGAGAGCATAGTCTTTCTCTTATTGACATCTAGGCAATATGAACTTTAATACACTCTAGGAAAAAATGACAGTTTCTGGATTGATGAGAAGTTGGTGTTGTAGAAATAACTGTCAAGTTCTGGCCAATAATCACAGAATATTTCTTTCACATTTAAAACGTCAGCACCAGAGATGTCATAGTAAAGTAATTGTAGTGAACAGTAAAGAATTTTAGAGAATATCTATTAATATGTGCATTTGCTTTCCAAATTCTTTTTTTTTTCATTTATTGATTTTTTGAGGAGTGGGAGGAGAGAGAGAGAGAAACTGATTTGCCATTCCACTTATTTATATATTCATTAGTTGTTTCTTGTATGTGCTCTGACCGGAGATTGAATCTGCAACCTTGGCATATCAGCAGGATGCTCTAACCAACTGAGCTACCCAGCCACAGTCCTGCCAAATACTTTTAACAGTGTTTTCGATTTATGTATATTTGCTTATAAGTAAAATGCTATACTCCTCATGCTTTAGTGGTTTGTGTATGGATTCATGCCCCTCCCACTACCAGGTAGTTAGATTTTAAAGTTTTATATTATCTGCTGTTAGTGATATTTTTGGTAAGTTAAATCTATCGATAATTAATAATAATAATAATAATAATTCCCTAGTTTAATTGTTTCTGTTTTACATTTTCCTCTTCAAGATTTTAGCCAATATCCATACAAGTATGTTTGATGTATTTCAGCATTTTTAACACAATAAGGACTAATCAGAAATTAAAAGCAGCTGTAAAAACTCAGGCTCAATAACTTCCACAGTCATTGAATTCAGTGCAATTAACTAACAAACAGATAGTTTACTGCACTTTGGTCAACATTGTGGTAGAAACTTTTAATTATTGAATATAAATTTTGGCATAGTCCCCAAATTACATTTTTTTATGTTCCAGAACCTGTCATAGAAGTTTAATACCTGTTCCAGAACCTGCTTAGAAGTTCAGCACTTTGAAATACAATTTTTTTTTATTTTATTACTCCTAGAAACCAAATAATAAAGGTGATCAGTTGTTGAGTCCAGTTCACATATACAAGTTACCGTGATGTTATAAAATAATACATTGTTTGCAACATCTCCATTATTATTATTTTTATGTCAGATTTAATAGCCCTCTTTCATTAATTGATAGCATACATGGACAGAGGAGTTGAATGGCATACTATCACCTAACTTAAACTAAATGGTTATTTAGTTACAGAATAGCACAGTAGTTATCTTGAGTAAGAATACACCAAAATATAAAAATTATAGAAATAAAACTGTTCATTTTTAAACAAATTAATGGAATTGGTAAAAGATAAAGGTTTATCACATTTAATACATTTAGGTAGAAGATGCACTGTCTTTTTCAGACTATAAGACGCACCCCCTCAAATTTGGAAGGAAAAGGGACGTGCATCTTATAGTCCGAGTGTAGCTTACTTGGCTTGCTGTGGGGGGCACAGCAGTGGCCTATGTTATTTATGTTATCAAATATTTTACTACATTTTTTGCTTCAGATTTTTTCCCCTGTTTTCCTCCTCTAAAACCTAGGTGCATCTTATGGTCCAGTGTGTCTTATAGTCCTAAAACTATGGTAATTGTTACTGACATTGATTATTTAATTTGGCGGGGAATTGATTCTGCATATAGAATTTCACCATATCTTCCTGCTTTGGGGGGGGTGGAAATAACATTTCTTGTTTTATTTTGAGTTTATTCATGAGTTAATTAACTTAATTGTGTATATATCTGCTAAAATATAGTGTTTTACATAAACTCTAAGAAGTACTGTCCTAGGTAATGATGAGTAAGAAGCTTTTTTCATATAATGCTACTTCTGAAATACGAGCTAACATTTATGCAGTTGCTTAACATGTTTCTAGCACTGTTCTATGTGCTTTACCATATTAGTATGTGCAATTTTACAACAATTAAATGTAATGAATTCTATTGTTATCTCCCTTTAAGGGATGAGAGTTACCGATGTGTTAGGTAACATGCTCAAGAATGCACAGCTAGTAAATCTAGACAGGTATATATAACATAGTTTTCTTACTAAAAATATTTTTAGGCACAAAAAATATCCAGGATACTTTTGAAATCGTTTAACCTAATTATAAAGGTAGTCTATCTTGAGGGCTAACATTTTTAAATACCTAAACAGAGAGAAAATAAATATACAATCACAATGCTTCTTGGTAAGCTAATGGTGAATTAAATAAGATGTCAGTGTAACAAGTAAGAGAAATATGGTAATTTGGTAAAAATGATATTGCTGAATGTTGTCAAGGAGGATAACATAATGTGACTAAAGTGTAGAGAATAACTTGTCAGGCAACAAACATAACATGCAGATCTTTAAAGAAGAGTTAATGATAACATGACCAAATTAGAGCAAGTGGCTAGAGAAATATTAGGGAGAATTTAGAAAATAGAATACTCGTGTGGTTTGCTGGATATTGGAGAGAGGGAGAGAATGGGCTCGTGAATAATGACACATAGGCTTCTGGGCTTGGCAGTAGCATAGTAGCTATTGATAATTACTCATGTAGACAAACTAAAGGGAAAAGACTAGCACAAGCAAATTGTAGTTGGAGGATAAATGATATCAGATACAGGGCTGCTGATATGACTTATTTTTTATTAAGTCATTTTTATTGTTATTCTATTACACTTGTCCCAATTTCTCCCCCTTTCCCCTCCTCTGCACATCCCAACCTCCACTCCCTCAGTTAACCCCCACACTGTTTTTTGTGCCTATGTGTCATTCATACATGTTCTTTGTCTAGTCCCTTCCCCTTTGTGTGGGGAATTTTGTGTATGTGAAGGCATTGGAGACAGGTTGAGTTTCACAATTAATACTATACTATAATTTGATTTTGAATTAAATTAGAATGTTTTAAAAAATATGAATTCATATTAAAGTATTAAAGCTATAGATAATCTTATAAAAGTTCTATGACTTATGAAACAAAATGGTTTAGTGATTGTATATTTAAAAACATCTTTTTATACATTTAAAAATAAATTTGCAGTGTGGAACATTTTTAAAATAAATTTTGCAACAAAAGATAATTCTATTAGTCTGTAGGAAAAACAGTAATACTTCCATCTACTTAACTGTATTAAGTAGTCACATTTGTAGAACTAATAGTTCAAATAAATTAATATATTAAAAGTGAATAGAAAGTAAAATTAAAAATTAGAAAATAAAGCATATTCACTACTATCTTATTGATTACCTGCTGCTAATAAGAATATTCTCTGTTATTGAAGTTAGCCTAGTTTGCCTGTACAGAGTTTATACAAGCAAAGATATTTGTACTCTTTGCATCTAAAAAATAAGAATAGAAATATCTAGATGATGAACATATTTTGACTTAATAAAAATTGTTCTCATGGTTTTAGAATTATGTAAATTTCTGATATTTATGGTGTGACAAACGTAGAACATCAACTGTGGCCTGCATTTTACTTCAGCCTGTACTTTGCATTTAGTTTTAACTTTAAAAAGTATTGAGAGATTTACCTATCTGATAGTTGCCTTTTAATAATTGTGAGAAGAATGAATGTTGTTAAACAAACTGGAGTGCTAGCTAATAAGTTGTGATAAAATATTCAATCTATTACTGGCTGGTTATTAGATTAGTTATTCCGAGAAATGTTTAACAGTTTCCAGAAGTCTGAGGCATGATGTCCCACAGCATCTATTTATCTATTATCTATCTATCTATCTATCTATCTATCTATCTATCTATCTATCTATCATCTATCTATCTATCATCTATCTATCTATCTAATCTATCATCTATCAATCATCATCTATCAATCATCTATCTATAATCATCTCTCTATTAGTATAATTCAAAATGTATTCATTCAACAGTTTTGTATGACCAATCTTCACCAGGCTGAAACTATTCTTGGAAACAAGTCATTCCTTCCTTTCTACCCCTAATACCACAATGTAGTTTAAGAGAGAAACTTTTAAAAATATACTTTTAGAAAAAATATTTGGGGCTTTATAATCAGAAATTATACTTTTAGAGTTTAGCCAAATAATTTGGTTACACAAAGACTTCTAGGTAATATTTGCTCTTCTGAGACTTTATGTGAGAAACCTCAGAAAAATAAATGTATTTTTAATAGAGGATCAATGTACAAATATAAATAATGTGGTATTTACTATGAACCTGTTAATAGAAAATGAGAAAGGTGATTAATGACATTTTAACCATAACCTTAATAAGGCTAATATTTTTTTAATGCCCAATTAATTGGATTTTATTAGCTTGCCAAAAGAAATTCTCCTTTGTGCTGTACAAAATGTTACAAAAAAGTGAAATTCTTTGAATGATGTATTATGTGCTGTTGTAGGTTTAAAATTTTACTGGTGGAAGAAAGAGCATAATCTGATTTGTGTGTTTGGTCATATCATTCTATTGATCTATATTCCAACATTCCACTTGTCAGATGAAATTGAAAATGAATGTCCAAAATGATGCATTTTATTTTTGGTGCAAGTAGTCATTAAGACTGGAAGTCAGAATGCTAGCAGCTACCGTATTCTAATAGCTGTACTGCAAAATACTGAAAGGAAATTCCACACTATCACGTTCTGCATAGTGTCCAAAAAAAAGCAAAATATTTGATTTATGTATGTTCACACCAAAATATAAATAGGCATATTTCTCCACTGATACATGGAGTTTATCATCTTTAGTCTGGCATGGTAAACCTATTTAAAGGTATATCCATCTTTTACTTTCAACTCATAAAGTCAGGGAATAAATATTTGTACAAGCATTACAAATTTTGCGTAAATAGTAGTGTATTTTTCTACTTTGTCACTCTTATATCTAATGTTGCCTACAAAGTAAAGGTTTATAGCTATCTTTCACAACTTTTCTGAGTATCTTATTAATAAAATTTTATTCATAATTAAGGAAAATTATAGTTTCCCAAGCCACAAAATTACAGCATACTTACTTTTTATTATATATTAGGTTATAACTTTCTTGGAAGTCTCCAGCATACATGGTAGAAGGAGAAACAAACAGTAATAGTCATTTGAGTGTATATCTCCTTAGCAAAGATATAAATATATATACATACATGAGGTCTGTCTAAAAAGTATCCACCCATGAAATATGAAAAATAGAGACATTTACTGAGGAAGATTCAAGATACTAGAAACAGTGTACATAGGACAATGACACCTCAGTTCCCTTCAATGTAAGCACCTTGGGACCTCACACAGTTCTCTAATCATTATCAGATGACCTGTCTTATTTTCCTAATTGAGATTCAGAAACCATCTGAAATCTTTCTGCTTTCAATGATGCTTTTAGTTTTGGGAAAAGCCATAAGTCACAGAGAACCAAATCTGGGCTATGGCAGGGACTGAGTCACCTGGGTGATTTGATGTTCAGCAAAAGACCTCTTTACCAGACATGATGCATGAGCAAGCACCTTGTCATGATGAAGCTCTCAGTCACCAGTTACCTATAATTGTGGCCTTCTGAATCATCTGAATAGTTTCCAGGGAGAAATGCTCAAGCTTAATGCCAAATCCGATGCAACTTTGTTGCTTTACTTCCTCAGTTGTTTTGATTGTAATGGCCACACAGTGCACAGGCTCACTCAACAGTGCCTGCCACCCCCACTGACTAGTACAGTGGTCATTCTTCATGCAGGTACATTCCCAGTCTCTACTCTCCTTGGCTGCCAGATTACACTGATGTCATGCAAACCATTTTCCTTATATTAACAATGGTTGGACTCTTTTTGGACAGACCTCATGTGTGTATGTATATATCTATGTGTATCTCTGTGTGTGTGTGTGTACACACACATACATATATATGTAAATTTTTTAAGCATGGGGATATATTCGGGTTATATTTGAAGTCATATAACAATAATTTGGAAGAGATTTTATGATTGTCACTTAGAGAACTAGCATGTTTAGTTCAGATAAAATGTGAAACTGGTATAGTTTTTTCTCTATCATTTATATCTACTACTATTTCCTTTAACAAAAATCTGAAAAGGCATTTGTCTTCTATGCCCTACCTATTTAAGTAATCACAAAGACCTTAATTAAGATGAACTGTAGCTATGAACTAGTGTAATTAAAATATTTAAGTTTATCTGAAAAAAGTGTGTCCTTTTCCTTCTGTGTCTGGGGGGCAATCTACCAATCGCAGCCTTGGAATATCCTATCTGATAAAATATCTTTGTTTACCTGAGAGTTTTGACACATGCTTAATAGACAATGCTGAGAATTTATGATGGGAAATTTTGGACCAAATGTATCAGCTAGACTTATATAGAGGCTAGATAAGGTCAGCCACATGACAAAAACCCAATAAAATTCTACATACCAGAGCTTGTGTGACTTTCCTTGTTGACAACACTTTATGTATATTGTTATACATCATTGATGGTAATTATTAAATATGCCTAATTGTTCACAGCTCCACTGAAAAAGCATTATTAGAAGCTTCAAACTTAGAAATCTCCTAGACTCTACCTCTTGCACCCCTCCCTATGATTTATTTAAATATGTTTTGTTCACTTTATTAAACAGTATCTGTGAATATAACAACTTTCAGTGAATTCTGCAATTCTGAGTAAATTATGAAACTGAAAGGTGATTTTGGGGACCTCCAGACTTATAATTTGTGTAAGAAGTGAGGATGGTCTTCGGGACTGCCAAACTTTGCAGAACTAAATAATTATCTCCTTAAAATTTGTTTCTTGTGGTAGAGTAGAAGTTGAGAACAGTTAGTTAGAGATTTAATGTGGGTCTATGGATATATAGAAAAGCTGCCAAATATGTTTGAAAATTACAAAAATTAATGTTTTATGGCACTTAAAACAGTGCCTGAAGCAGATTAAGAACAACATAAATATCAGTTCTTGTCATTTTTGTTGTTTATATAGATAAAATTCTTTTAAGTATGACTTCAATAGTACAAGTACTAGTTAAAGAATGTATACACAATCAGTCATTTCTAGGATCGTCTGTGATTTTTGATTGACTTTTGGCCATTTTCTAGTGCCTCCATTCATCAGTCTCCATTCACTCTCTAAATGAAAAAAAATGAATTTTCAGTCCAAGGTTCTTTGTTCTGGAATATCCTATTCTGTTGATGTGACACATTTTCTGTTCTTAAGCCTTACAGGCATGGATATTAATTCATCTATTTTCCCAGATCTTTTCAGGAGGTAACGGGCCAAACACTAGTTTCTTCAAATACTGTCTTCTGTCCTACCTTTGAACAGTCTCATGAACTTTTAAAATTTTATTTACATAAAATTATATACTGATTTATTCTGTAATCAATTTCTATATAACATATGCATTGGATTCTCTTTGCAATCTATTAACTTATTTAAAATACTTAATAATCTTTATGTGATGATTAAATTTAATACCTAGAAATCTAATGATGCTTACTAAATTCTTACTTATGCAAATCTCTTATTTCACATTGATTTGTTTTGCATAATATTTTTAAATTAAATTTATCTAGGTCACATTAGTTAATAAAATTTTACAGGTTTCAAGCACCTGTGATTATTGTAGCCCAGTTGATACCCATTCCTTGTGGAACCACAGGAAAGGAAAAATGGAGCCCAGGCCCCAGCTGCCTGCAGGAAGCAGGAAGATCTGCAAAACTGGCTTAACAATCAACTGGAGGCTTTTGTTTTTTTTTTCTGCAAGAGTCAGTAAGTCCTAGAGCTGAGCGAAAACCTGGGACAGATCCAGAAGGAAGTCAGAAGGCAAACACCAACTGAGACAAATTTCACTTTGCTCTTTATCAGAAATTCTGTTTTTTAAAATTTTTCTTTCTTCTTTCCATTTATTTAGTTTGTTTTATTTTTTGATTTATTTTTTATTCTCCCTTTCACATTGTATTTTAATTTTTCTTCTTTCATTTCATAGTATTCCAAATAACTCACTGTGCTTGGTCTTCTGCTTTTTATTCTTTTATTCAGATGACACATTTCTTATCATACTATTGTTATTCCAAATCCCACCTAGCACCCTTCCCTGGTCTTAATCCATTTTGCCATTTTCCTGAGGTTTATTTCTGTTCTTGTAAACTATTTTCTCTCTCACTATGCCAAGTTTCTGTCCCTTATTCTCACGATTTCTTTTCCATCAAACCTCAATTAAGTTATCTTTTTTCTTAAGTCAGCTCACATTCTTTAGCCCCTCTTATAAGAGTCTTATTTTTTCCACCTTTATAAACAACAGCTAGTTGGGTCAAATAACATGGTTATCGTTGTGCTTCACCAAAGGAATATCTATTTGTTTGGAATTTAAATCCCATAGAATACTCTCTCACTGTCTTATTCCATTTTGCCTTTCCTTTACCTGCAATCACTTGAGTGAAGAATTTTAATTCATTGTTGTTTTTTTTTCTCTCTCTGCCTTCATTTCCCCCCTCTCTCAATCTGGGCTTTATTACTTACTCTTAGTTTGCTTTCCCCATCCTCTTAAAATCATTTTTCCATTACTGTAGACATTTCATATTCACTTTTTGCTTTTCTACAATATTCCTATTCCCATTCCAGCTTTGTTAAACTTCATTCAGCTGTTATTGCTAGTGATCCTGCTATGTTTTTTCTTCAGTTTTGCTCCTGTTGTCCGAGGACCTTTTCAATTATACTTCAACCCTCATAGTATACTCTTCCCTTTTTTTACCCCATAGTTCTCTTTTCCCTTTTGCATTTTACTCACATTTTAAATTTTGTTCTCTTGCTTTCTTCGCCTCAGTTCTATCCCAAATCTTATAAATCCTCCTACCTATTACCACTCAATAACATTTACTCTTCTAGTCAACTCACATTCCCTTGTCATATCTTATAATATCCACAATTTCCCATCGACTTTATTAATCTTAATTCAGTTGCAGTTGAGATTGCTGATGTGGTAGGGTTCCTTCTGCTGGTGTAGGTTTTTTTTATTTTGGTCTTGGAATACTGCTTTTTTAATCAACACTTGTACAACAGCATACAAGACAAGATGGGATTTGTGATAAGGCCACTGGAAAGGAGAACCCACCAACAAAAAAGCCACCAACAGGTAAAACCCAAGTATAACAAGAGAGCCCACACAAATGGAAGAAAGGGCAAACCTTAAGCATCCAGACAAGGAAGTCAAAGAGACCTTACCACTGTGTCCCACAGAACCCTCACAACAGATTTCATCCCATGAAGACATCTGTCAAAGCATAGCATCTGGAAATGCAGAAACAAATAAGAAGAGTCAGTTAAAATGAGGAAATAAAGAAAAACCTGCAATTGAAAGAAATAGAAGAATCCTTAGTAAAAGAGCTAAATGAAATGAAAGCAAGCAAACTATCAGGTATAGAATGCATATGAATGGTTATAAGGATGCTCAGGGAATTCACAGATAGCTACAAGGAACTGAGTGGGAACTAAAACAGCATGAACAAAGAAATAGAAACAATAAACTAGAATCAGGTAGAAATGAAGGATACAATACCTGAAATAAAAATACAATAGAAGGAATCATAAGGAGGCTGAATGAAGCAGAGGACTGAATTCATGAGTTGGAAGACAAGGTTCAAAGAAAAACCCAGTTAGAGCAGCTGCACAACAAAATACTCCAAAAGTATGAAGATAGCTTAAGGGAACTCCAAGATAACATGAAACATAACAACATTCAAATCATAGAAATACCAGAAGAGGAAAAAAAGGAACAAGGTATAGAAACCTTGTTTGAAAAAATAATGACAGAAAACTTTCCAAACCTGGAGAGGGGAAACACACACACACACACACACACACACACACACACACAAGTTCAGTAGCACAGAGAGTCCCAACCAAGATGAACCCAAAGAGGCTTACTCAAACACACATCATAATTAAAATACAAAGTTTTAAAGACAAAGAGAATCTTAAAAGCAGCAAGGGAAAATCAAGAATTAGCACACAAAATGGCTCCAATAAGTCTAGACCTCCAAATCAGCTGATTTGTCAACAGAAACACTCAAATCCAGGAGAGAATGGCAAGAAATATTCCAAGTAATGAAAAGCAAATATCTGCAAACATGACTATTCTACCCAGCAAGGCTCTCAATTAAAATAAAAGGTGAAATAAGGAGTTTCCCAGACTAAAGAAAGCTAAAAGAATACACCTCCACCAAACCAGCATTGGAAGACATGCTAAAGGCAGTGCTTTAAGAAGATCAAGTAAAAGAGTGTGGAAGAGAGGAACACAGGTACAAAGAGGGAAAACGAATAAATACCTACTAATAATAACCTTAAACATAAATGGGTTAAATGCTCCAATCAAGAAATAGTAGGTGAATGGATAAGAAAACATGGTTCACACATATGCTGCCTACAAGAGACACAACTCAGAAAATAACACCTACACAGACTAAAAGTGAAGGGCTGCAAAAAATATTTCAACCACCAGCCCTGGTTGGTGTTGCTCAGTGGATTGAGCACTGGCTACAAACACAAGGGTCACTGGTTCATTTCCAGTCAGGGCACATGCCTGGATTGAGGGACAGGTCCCCAGTAAGGGGTACTCAAGAGGCCACCTCACATTGATACTTCTCTCCCTCTCTTTCTTTTTCCTTTCTTTCCCTTCTCTAAAAATAAATAAGTAAAATATTTTTTAAATATTCCAAGCAAGTAGACAGAAAACATAATTTTGGGTAGCAATACTTACAACATAAAATATAGACTTCAAAACCAAGGCCATAAAAAAAGACACAGGAGGACCCTTCATAATACTCAAGGGAAGAATCCATCAAGAAGACATAAACATTGTAAATATATATGCACCCAACATAGGAGCACCCAAATATGTAAGCTTAATTTCATAAGACTTCAAGAAAGATACAGCAACACACTTATACTAGGGGATTTTAACACCCTACTCTAAAAAAATGGATAGATCTTCCAAACAAAATACCAACAAGGATATTGTAGCACTGAACAATGTCTTAGACCAAATGGACTTAACTGAGATATATAGAACCTTTCATCCCAAAGAAGCAACATGAACATTCTTTTCAGATTCACATGGAACATTTTCAAAGACCACATGCTAGGGCACAACAAGCCTCAATGAATTCAAGAAAATGGAAATTATGTAAAGCATTTTCTCAGACCACAAAGGACTTGAAACTACAAACCAACCTTAAGGAAAAAAATCAACAACATTTAAATTAAGGAGACTGATAGCATGATGCTAAACAATACGTGAGTTAATAATGAGATCAAAGAAGAAATAAAAAATTTTCTGGAAATGTATGAAAATGAACACACAACAGTACAAAACCTATGGGACAAAACAAAGGCTATCCTGAGAGGGAAGTTCATAGCAATATAGGCTTACCTAAAAAAGATAGAAACATTTCAAATAAACAAACTAGCCCTACATCTACAAGAACTGGAGGAACAGCAACAAACAAAGCCAAGAGTAAGTAGAAGGAAGGAAATAATCTAGATCAGAGCAGAATTAAATGACATACAGACTAAAAGAACAATCCAAAGGATCAATAAATCCAGGAGCTGGTTCTTTGAAAAAAATCAACAAAATTGACAAACTTTTAACCCAACTTATCAAGAAGCAAAGGGAGGGGACACAAATAAAATAAGAACTGAAACAAGATAAATTATGACTAACACCACAGAAATATAAAGGATGTTAGAAATTACTATGAACAATTATACTCCAAGAAATTCGAGAATCTGAGTGAAAATAGACAAATTTCTGGAAATATGTAATCATCCAAATCTGAATCAAGAAGAAGCAGAAAACCTGAACAGACTGACAACAGCTAGTGAAATTGAAGCAGTAATCACAAAACTCCCAGCATAAAAAAAACCCTGGATCAGACAGTTTCACAGAAGAATCTTACAAAGCATTTAAGGAAGAGCTAACCCCTATCCTTTACAGATTATTCCAAAAAATTCAAGAAGATGGAAGACTTTCAAACTCTTTTTATGAGGCCAGCATTATCCTGATCCCAAAATCAGATAAAGACACAAAAAAGAAAGAAAACTACTGGCCAATACCACTGATGAACATAGATGCTAATATTCTCAACAAAATATTGGCAAACTGGATCCAGCAATACATTAAAAAAAAGCATACATCACAATCAAGTGAGATTCATCTCAGGGATACAAGGATGGTACAATATTTGCAAATCAATAAACGTGATATATCACATAAAGAAAAGCAAAGCTAAAAATCGCATGATTATATCAATAGATGTTGAAAAAGCATTATATACGGTACAGTACCCACTTATAATAAAATTCCTCAACAAAGTGGGAGTACAGGGACCATACCTCCACATGATAAAGGCCATATATGAGAAACCTACAGCCAACATCATGCTCAATGGACAAAAACTGAAAGTTTTCCACTAAGATCAAGAACAAGACAAGGGTGTCTGATTTCACCAGTTCTATTTAACATAGTGTTGGAAGTTCTAGTCACAGTGTCCAGATAAGAAAAAGAAATACAAGATATCCAAATTGGAAAGGAGGGAGTAAAACTGTCATTGTTTGCAGATAACATATAGTGTACATATACAACTCTATAGACTCCACCAAAAAATGACTCAATCTAATAAGTGAATTTAGGGAAACAGAGGCATACAAAGTCAATATTCAGAAGTTGAAGGCATGTTTGCATACCAACAGTGAAATGTCAGAAACAAAAATCCAGAAAAAAATCCCATTTTCTATAGCAATATGAATAATAAAGTACCTAGGAATAAACCTATCCAAACCTAAATCACTACAGGTTTAAGACCTATACTCAAAAAACTACACAACATTGAAGAAAGAAATGAGGAAGACACAAATAAAGGGAAGCATGTAGCATGGTCATGGTCTGGGAGAATTAACATCATCAAAATGTCATACTACCGAAGACAATTTATAGATTCAACACAGTCCCTATTAAAATATCAATTACATATTTCACAGATATAGAACAAACAATTTAAAAATTTTATGGAAGTATACATGGCCCCAGATTGTCTTGGCAATTTTGAGAAAGAAGAACAAAGTAAGAGGGATCAAAATACCTGATATCAAACTATATTACAAGGCCACTGTAATCAGAACAGTCTGGTATTGGCATAGGAATAGACACATAGATCAATGGAACAGAATAGAGAGCCCAGAAATAAACCCATGTCTTTATGTTCAACTAGTATTTGAAAAAGGGAGCATGAGTACACAATGGAGTAAAAACAGTCTCTTCAATAAATGGTGTTGGGAAAACTGGACTGATATATGCAAAAAAAAAAGAAACTAGATGACCAACTTACACCATACACTAAAATAAACTCAAGATGGGTAAAAGGGTTAAATATAAGTCATGACCTCATAAAAGTCTTACAGGAGAACATAGGTAGGAAAATTTCAGATATTCCACTCTGTAATATTTTCATTGATATGTGCCCTAGAGCAAGGGATGTAATGAAAAGAATAAACAAGTGGAACTTCATCAAATTAAAGTGTCTGCACAGCTTAAGAAAACATCAGCAAAATGAAAAGGGAACCAACCATATGGGAAAATATATTCGTCAATGATACCTCAGACAAGGGTTTGATCTCTAAATATGTAAAGAACTCACATGACTCCACACCAGGAAGAAAAACAATCCAATTAAAAAATGGACCATGCACTTAAACAGACACTTCTCCAAGGAGGACATACAAAAGGTCCAGAGATGTATGAAAAGATGCTCAGTATCACCAGCCATCAGAAAGATGCAAATTAAAATCACAATTAGATACCACTTTACACAAGTCACAGTGGCCATCATAAACAAATCAACATATGACAAGTTCTGGCAAGGTTGTGGAGAAAAGGGAACCCTAGTACACTGTTAGTGGGAATGTAGACTGGTGAAGCCACTGTGGAAAACAGTATGGAATTTCCTCAGAAAACTAAAAATGGAGCTGCCTTTTTTTAAGGATGCTATTTATTTATTTTTTTAAAGAGAGGAAGGAAAGGGGAAAGAGAGGCAAGGAAACATCAAGATGTGGTTGCCTCTCAAATGTCCCCTACTGGAGACCTGGTCCCAAACCCAGGCATGTACCCTGACTGGGAATCAAACCAGCTATCCTTTGTTTTGCAGGCCAGCACTCAATCCACTGAGCCACACCAGCCAGGGATGGAACTATCTCTTGACCCAGCAATTCCACTGTTGGGACTATACCTTGAGAATCCTGAAACACCAATTCCGAAGAACCTATGCACCTCAGTGTTCATAGCAGCACAATTTACAATAGTCAAGTGCTGGAAACAGCCTAAGTGCCCATCAGTAACTGAGGGGATCAAAACATTGGTACATTTACACAATGGAATACTATGCAGCAGACAGAAAGAAGGAGCTCCTACCCTACACAACAGTATGGATGGAACTGGATAGCACTATGCTAAGTGAAATAAGCCAGTTGGTGATAGACAAATGCCATATGATCTCACCTATATGTGGAACCTAATCAACAAACAAACAAGTGAGCAAAATGAACCAGGAACCTGGAAATGAAGAACAAGTTGACAGTAACCAGAGGGGAGAGGATGGGCAAATGGGGGAAAGAAGGGGAAAGTTCATCAAGGAACATATATAAAGGACCCATGGACAAAGACAGTAGGGTGGGGAGGATTAGATGTGGGAGGTGGGACTGAGTAGGGCAATGGGAGAACAATGGGGGGAAAATCGGTACAACTGTAATTGAGAGACAATAAAAAAATAAAATAAAGTACAATGATATATAGGTAAATACTAACTGATGCATAGTATTGATGGCTTCCCTAGTCAAGTTTTTTATCTAAGTAATTTTCCAACTTAAGTTGGAAATTAGTTTAGATTTATTAACCAGTTTGTTTTCAACTTTGTTTTACTGAAATAATGATTACCAAACCCATAGAGATTGTATGGATAGTTAGATAAATATGATAGTAGGATGGAAGGATACATACATGCCTACACATATACATATATGTGGTGATAGATGAATTGATGGATGGATGAATTAATTGATGGTTAAATAGCTTAGGAAAAAAAGAGTAGGGCAGTAGAGAGGAAAGGCGGGGAGGGGAGGAGAGCTCAGAGTGCACGTGCACATACGTGCATGCAAATATTGTACAACAAACACTGCCCCATTAACTTAACAGTCATTACAAGACATTTTCCTATTTTACTAAATAACTTAATTCCTCTCAATCCCCCTTTTCCTTTCTAATGTTTCTACAAACATAACCTCAAAAGGGAAAAGGCAAAAACTTAGGTATCTATTAAAATTTTTCTTGCATTAGTTAACATAAGCATTTTCACAGGCAAATAGAATGATCTTTATTGAAGCTGAGAAAAACACACAGATGAACAGCATTCAATTTAACACAGAAATTAAAAAAATAATTGTTCTATATAAAATATTGATTACTAAGTGATGGGGAATTATGGCATAATTTTACCTATATAAATTACATTCAAAAACAGTAAAACTAAGCAATTCATTTCATGAGAACATAGATATTGTTTGCTCTGTGGGATTCTGTGGAGTTTTTAATGGACTAATTTAACTTCATTTCTGTGTAAACTGATATCAAAATTATCATTCTTTACTTCTATATTTGGTTCATTATATGAATTATATTAGCTTGGAACATCACAATTCAACTAAGAAGAATTCCTTAAGTAAAATAATTTAGTCAAGATATAATTTATTTGGTCATTTTGTATAGGTAAATATTAAATCTGGCAGAAAATTATGCCTTAGTTATTACATAATTATTGGCAAAGAAATTTTGCAAAAATATGGGCTTTAACAAATGAAACCTGAAATACTTAATAAACAGCAAATACAAAAAAGTGGGTTACTTTTTATTAAATATCACTTTCTTAAGAAATTATAATCATATGATTTAGAAAAGATACAAAATTAAAAATAAGTCCTGTATTTATTTCTAATTTCTGTTTTAGCTACTCAGCAGGTATTTCAACTCAAGAAATAATAATGTATTCACTAAGTATATATGGCTGTAAGCTCATATATACTTAGGCGGAAGTTCAATTAAAATATCATTTGGTGATTTTTTTCAGTTTTAGGCACTGAAATACAGTTTCTTTGTTTAGATACACTGTCCTTTCGCCTTCTAAAAGAAGCATAATACTGTGTTATTTCTTTCAGTTAAAATGGATTGTATTTTGAGAATTTTTTGGCATCTTCATGACACCTGAAAAGTAACTATTCATGTGGAATGAAAGCCATAGGCTAATTTATTATTTCTTTTATAATTATTATTCCCATTTTCTCTGGAGACAACTTAATTATAGTTCAATGAGTTAATTCTGCTATTATCCATTATACAATGTAAATAAATGTCTATACTTACTCCCTATTTCAAATCGAAGGTTGTTCAAACTATTTATAATTAATGTCACGTATCAAGATTCAGTCAGTTTTACTTTGTGTAACGTTTCCAGCAAAAAGTGTGGAATCTATGCAATTTAGCCTTTACCTTTACGCCATTTATTCTGTTGTTGAAAATTTAAATGTTTTCTAAAGGTTTACTGACATTAACACTCTAAGCTCAAGGTTTCATTGAAAATAAATAGCAATAATTGTAGCAACTTGGAAAATCTATTTCTTTAACATGGCCCTTTGTCCTTTCTGTTTATCCACTCCATCTTTACTCATTAAGTCCTAGGACATCAGAATCTGGTGAGGATCAAAGTGTCTTAAGAAAATAGCTTCACATTTGTTGACTATAGAAACAGACTTTTAGTGAGCTAAAGACAACTTGAACAACACACACACACACACACACACACACACACACACGGGCGCGTGCGCACACATATATATAAATAAAATTCAAATTAAAAAAAAAAAGATAACGACCTTACTTTAACTGTGTTTCAGCCCCAGGACCCTGAGAGCAAAACGGTGCTACAGACTGCACCCTCATGAAATCAGAACAATGCCGGAGCTGATAAAAGGACCTGAAACAATAATCACCTTCTCCCTGTTCTAACTCCAGCCAGTCTACAGAGCCCGCAACTCCAACTCCTTTAGCCACCATGATTAATGATCTTTTCCCTACATAACCAATTCCTTGGAAGCCATCAGGAAGCCAGATCTTTGGACACTAAGTTACTTGAAATTCTGAGCTTGGCTCCATTTTCTTAACTAATAAGCCCTTACTTTCCTGGCTATAAACTCCTATTTGTATTTGATTGGGTTTTGATTGACACAGGCAAACCAACCCCTTTAGTCCAGCAACATTCTTACTGAAAAACGTACTGGCTTATATTTTACTGAATATTCATGATGAAACATTATTTATGGACTGGAAACATAGGACTCTTTCAGAGCATTAAAGTATGCTTGTAGGATCAGTTTTGGGAAATACAAGAGCACCTTTAAAATATTCCTTCTGGAGTAAAGATCTTCATTTATCGCGGAGCTGGCACATTATTCTCTGTTTATCATAGCATGCCTATATTAACCTCTGATTCTCCTTTCTTTCTCTTTTTATTTCTCCTTTCCCTCCCACTCCTCCATGAGATTATAGGACGTTATGTTTTGATGTCAATTGTACATTTTTTCAACTCCTTAAATAATGAAACTCTGTAAATTTAGAAAAGAAACACATTGTATACTTTTAAAAGTAGAGACAAAAATAATATTCCCTAGAGTCTTATTAATTTTTTTATCTCTACATGTTTGTCTTAATCATCTGCAACAAAATAGATTTTTTATTATATATTTTCTGATGGTTTCAGTTTGGAGTCTTAAAATAAATGGATCATACAATTTAAATATTTCAAACAAACTTTATTTTTTTATTTCTTTAGTGTTGTAAATTGAGCTTTTTGTTTTTATTTTCCAATTTTTAGGTTCTATGACTTTTAAGGCCTTGTTAGGGCTGGGAAAGAAGAGAGATATTTATCAATTTTGTTATTCTTTTTTAAAGATTTTATTTATTTCTAGAGAGAGGGGAAGAGAAGGAGAAAGAGAGGGAGAAACACTGATGTGTGAGAGAAATATCGATCAGTGGCCTCTGACAAGTGCCCCAGCCATGGACAGGCCCACATCCCAGGCTTGTGCCCTGAGGGAATGAAAGTGGTGACCCCTTGCTTTGCTTTGCAGGATGACACTCAGCCAACTGAGCCGTATACCAAGTAGGGCATTATTTTTGAATTTCAAGAATGTGGTATGCATTTTAAAATCCTAAAGATTAGTATTACTCTGTAGCTCTAATTATAAACTAAATGTTGATATAAATTCTCCTCAGCCTTAGTAGTCTTTCTTTTACTAGGAGACCTAGCTTGGTATAATGGTCCCTTTCCTCTATTTAGCTATAAAAACATCAGTGTTTTAATAAAATTTCCAACGTTGTAACTTGGGTCAGTGTGCAGGGGAGAGATCTTTCATACTTTTTAAAAAAATCTTTTTGTTTTGTCCCTGGCTGGCACAGCTCAGTGGATTGAGCACGAGCTGCGAACCAGGCATCGCAGGTTCGATTCCCAGTCAGGGCACATGCCTAGATTGCAGGCCATGTCCCCCAGCAACCGCACATTGATGTTTCTCTCTCTCCCTCTCCCTTCCCTCTCTAAAAATAAATAAATAAAATCTTTTAAAAAAATCTTTTTGTTTTGTGAAAACTACCATATTTGTCTGTCTTATGCCCTCTGGGAGCTCAATCAACCTCCAAATATTTTCTTAAAGTGTTTTCTGGACTTCTTGTACCTTTATTATGAGAATTGTGAAGTCTTTTCTCTGAACGTTTTCCAGTTGATTAATGTGGTCAGTGCTGTGCCTTTGTGTGAGCCACTTTGATTCCTTTCCCTGAACCTGAACTCACATTTCTTATGCTTTTTTCCCTTATTGATCTTTCTGCAAAGAACTTCTCTCTTTTTTCCTAGGATATTGAGATTCCACATTGCACATCCACTTATTTAACTTTTAGGAAGATTCTTACTGAATTGTTGATTCCACAGCAGTACTGGGAGGATCTGGAAAAGCAGACAGGATTCCATGTTTTCAGGTATTCGGGAGAAAAAAACAAAATTAAAATTAAAACAAATAGTTAATTAAATGTACCCTAATAAATTATTTAAATCCAAGTATAAAGTGTTGAAACCAAGATGTTGTAAATTTGATATTCTAGAATGTAGAGACAAAAATATTTATAAATATCAGCTAGCTCAACACCTCATTTTACAGAAGAAACTGAGATGTAAGTTCAAGCAATTTGCTTAAAATGATTTGAAACAGGAAGATAATTATGGTAATAAATATCAAAGGAAATGACCTTAATCACCCCTTTCCCAAATGTATATTAGATTTCAAACTTCAGAAGGAATCAGTAGGGTCTTTGATATGCATTAAGTTAAATGGTTAAATATTCCTGTTCATTCAACAAATGTATATCAAATGCCTACTACATAGATGAGAATATATAGTTTGCAATGGGAATACAAAATGGATAAAAGACATACTCCCACTGTCTAATATGTTTTAGTAAAAAATAGAGAGATATAATACAAAGTTGTGCATACATTATTTCAGGAATAAATGATTTATTGCTTGAATGTTAGTGTCAGTGAATGTCTTCACTGATGAAGTTAATAAGAAAGCATTATTTTGACTGTCATCATATTTTAAACTTTAGATTTCTCTTTAGCATACACCAATAAAAATAATTCTTAGATGTTTTAAAGAGCTGGGATTTTGATATTTTTTGAATTCAGTTCATCACACTTAAAATATTTTATATGCTTTTATGTACACAGAATATACAGAAATCTTTGGACTGTCTGCTAAAGCAAAAGCTAATGAGAATTGTTAATATGCATGCTCAAATGCATCTTATGATAGAATATTCATGCTGTTTGAGCAGAATTGAAAACAGTTTAAGTAATTCAACCACTTTTTCTTTCTCTTTCATGTACTGAAACAGAAGAAGGTGTTTTAGTAGATCCCCACTAACACCTTCCTGGATTAGCAAATACTCTTTCTTTCTGTAAAATATATTGACCTATATCTATGGCAAACTAAATATTTTGTATTAGAAATCTTCTTTTATGTGTCCTTTGAGTCTTATAAAAATTATACTAAAACCATTTAATGCTACATGGACTTGCTATTTTATTTATATAATGTTATTAAATGTTGTATTTACAGATTCATATTAATACAAGTGTAATGTGGGCTCAAAGGAAGTAACTAACAAAAGTCCTGAGTGTAAACACATTAACCTTAAAATATTAGTAAAATGGTAAAACAAACCTAGAAATATTCTGAATTCAAACTTTTGCAGAAATTTATTTAAACCTTTTCTTTATTGTTGACATTATTACAGATGTCCCCACTTACCCCACTTTGCCCACCCGCACTCATCGTTCACCCCCCTTCTCCTCCCTCTCACTGTTGCCACACTGTTGTCTGTGTCTATGCGTCATACACACATACTCTTTAGCTAATCCCTTCACCTTCTTCCATCAGTTCTCTTCCCTGCTCTGGCAGCTATTAGTCTATTCCATGTGTCCATGCCTCTATTTCTATTTTGTTCATCAGTTTATTTTGTCTATTAGATTCCACAGATAAATGAGATCATATGGTATTTGTCTTTCTCTGACTGGCTTATTTCATTTAGTATAATAATCTCTAGTTCAGTCCATGGTGTCTTAAAAGGTAAGATTTCTTTTTTTATTTATAACCATGTAGTATTCCATTGAGTGAAAGTACCACTTTCTTTATTTTATCTGCTCATCTACTGACTGGCACTCAGGTTGTTTTCAGTACTTGGTTATTGTAAATAGCACTTCTATGAACATAGGGATGTATATATTCTTTTGAATTGGTGTTTGAGATTCTTAGGATCTATTTCCAGGAGTGGGATTGCTGGGCCAAAAGGCAGTTCCATTTTTAATTTTAAGGAAACTCCATGGAATATGTGCATGATACCTTAGAATATAATATGTGAAAGCTACACAATGTATAATTTGACTTGAAATAGACTTTTAAATATACATATTTAGGTAAATATATATATATATATTTGAGTATGCATGTTTTTGAGTACACAGATATGTGAAATTAAATAAATGATGATGAAGTATAGGTACTATGATCTTGCTTGAAGACCTTTGTTCCACCTATAAACAAGTAGAGATATAGTTGTGCATATGGAAAGTAATAACAAAATATAAAATAATAAAAATTAATAAGTAATAATTCAAGAATGCCTTGTCTCACACACTCACAACTGTCAAATTACATTTGCCTCACCCTGTAATGTGTATTAAATTTGCTTGTAACCAATGACTGTATTATTTCTATTTCTACTTATTTAAGTTGGTTTATTTGTAGACAGTAGCAAATGTGTTGCTATGTTTTTTGTTTCTCCATAATCTTTCTAATAGCTAAAGAGTTTCTAAAATTCCCTATCAATCTTCTTCCAATAATTACTATTTGAACAAGCTTTTGTAAAACCTAAAGCAAAGGGTTAAAAATTACACTGTGGTGTTCTACCTCTGTAAGAGAGGTCAACTTCTTTGTGTTAGTTGATTTTTTGTGTATGTGGATTTCAAACTAATTTTACATTAAGCATTGCTGCTGTCAAATATAGATAGGAATAATATTATCACTAAAATTTAAAAAAGAACAAGAAGAGAAAATAAGATTGCCAAATACATCTTTTTTATATAGCATATTTTGGATTCTTTATGTGGGGACCAAAAATAATCCCTCCTATATTTTAATGATAATACCGTGGAAGGGAAATGCTCTGGTATTTTCTCTCCAATTATTACTTTTTTAGGATATAGATTCACATATTTTATGTATCGAAAGAAAAGGAAAATGATGAAATCCAAAATTAAAGAGCCATGATCACTGATTACCATTAACTCAGAGAATATCAAAGAATAATGATGATTGATCATGTGAAGGCAAAACAATACTCAGACACATTATCTTCTATTTCTATGTTACATTGAAAAGATAGGCGATCCTTGACTTTTTCCATGTGACTTACACTGCATAGCAAGATTCTCAAGGCCCATCCATGTGGTTGCAAATGATAGTATTTTATCTTATCTTATGGTGGAGTAGTATTCCATTGTATATATGTACCACATCTTCTTTACCCAGTCAACTGTGAAAGGATACTGGTTGTTCCCATGTCTTGGCCACTGTGAATAATGCAGCAACAATTTTACTCATAGGTGAGATATAAAACTAAAATGAACAAACAACACAAGAAAAACTCACAGACACAGATAATGATGTGGTGGTTATCAGAGGAGAAGGGTTTAAGGTGGGAATTAGTAGAGAGTGTCAAATACATGGTGACACAAGGAAATTTGTGGGTGATAAACACATAATGCAATATGCAGATGTCTAATTATAGAATTGTACACTTGACTAATGTCATCCCAATACACATAAATTAAAAAAGTAAAAAGAGGAGATGGGTGAAATAGGGAATTGAAGGTATAATTATTGTGTATTTTTCCACAAAGCGTGTTAATATCCATAGTTTGGGAAAGAAAATAAAAATATTTTCACATTAAAATTTTATAAATTCCTTCTTATATTAAGCTAACTTTATTAACTGTGCCTTCTATAGGTCAAATGAAGTTCTGGGTACTGAAACTACAGAAGCATAAATGCCACTGACATTTGATGGACTTCTAAATGAATAGGAATGAGAGACCTGTTAAGGTAGATCTTCCTTTCATAGATTAAAAATAAAAGTGTGACTTCTAAACTAACCAATGAATGATGAATCAGAATATTTTCAGAATTTGAAGGAGGAGCAAGACAGTATAACAAGGGCAATAGCAGTAAAGTATTCTAATTACAAGTAATTCATGAGCTGATTCTCTGAGACAAAATAATTTACATTGGAAGAAATAAATAATTATATTAGAAGTAGATCATGGGATGATAGTGTGTGCTTGTTTGTGCATGCATGCACACACAGGTCCACACTCATTTGTGTGGAGAGCTCAAAGGAAGGGCTTAGGAGCAGCAATCTATTTGAAAAGAGAAACCTGTGAAGATATCTGTTTCAGCCTTTTCATATAAAATGAGTAAATGTCAATTTTCTATATAGGAGTGTTGTCTGGGTCACACTGATTAAGTAGAGCCTTTCAAGCTTCCCTTCTCCTTAGCCTTTATGAATACGGTCAGTAGGTCAAAGCACTGAAGACCCTTCTAATCCTTGTTAAGAAGGTTTGATTTTTAGGATACTGATAATGGATATGGATATATAAATTGTTTGAGATAAATTTTATGCATATTTGTGAAAAAGAAGGAAGCACCCACTGACACCCAGGGCCTGGATGGGCATGTGGGACCTGACAGCTAGGTCTTGGTGTTCTCCTGAGGAACATAGACAATTTCACAGAATATCTACATCAATAAAGTCACTCTGACCATATGGTTCAAGACAAAATCAAGTTCATCTGTACTCGTCTGAACACAGACAATAAACATTATCTAAGCCATAAAATTGACTACACATTTATTTTGGCTAAAATGACTGTTTCTGCCTCTGTACCTATTACAGTTTTAGCCTCACTGTAGTCTTCAAAAGTGTCTTCAAATAAGAAGATATGCAATCACAGAATTAAACCCACTTTCTGACATTACAACGAATCCAATCTAATGGCAAACCCTTTCTCCTTAAAAATCTCCCTCAAATCACATGACATGGGTTCAAAGCCTGTATCTTCTCACTGGGATCCCATTGTGTGTGTGTGTGTGTGTTCCTTATTGTTGCTGCAGTAGTCCTCATAGTTTTAGCTAGGAGCCATTGATGTTAGTTCCTCTAAACGTATTTTCAATTTCTTATTTGGTTTCTAAATTAAGGTTTAATATGTAAATGAATATTTTATTTGAACTGTCTCAGAGTAAAAGTAAAGGGAAATTTTATAAGCATGGAAATTAAAAAAAGAAATTATTATATAAGTTATCGGTCTTTCTACTTGTCCTAGAAAAATTCATCTTAAAATTTCTTTTAAAATGATTCTATCTCAAAAATGGCAGATATATTATTAAAAAGCCATGTGATTTTTATTATATTGATCGCTATTAATTTTATAATACTTTTCATTTATAAGTACTTTTTAATTATGTTATTCATTAGGCTCTTCGAAAAATGTCTTCTAAAAAATAATTTTTTCCAATATATTTAAGATAGTTGTGGTGGGAAACATAATGTCTTAAAAATTATTTTGTTTATTCTTTATTATGACTTAAATAGTAAGAAGATGCATCTCTCTATCAAATTATGATTGAGACTACATAACTGTTGTGAAATATCATTTAAGTTTGTGCAATTATAAATACAATGTAACTTTATTCATTCTTAGTCAATACATATAATTTTTTGCAGTTTGTCATAGATAATGATAATATTGCTTGAAAAATAGAAACATTTTGTGTAGTTTTTAATTAGTTCTGATTTATAAGTATGTCTGTTAAAATTCTTCTACCTCAAAAATTTTTTAAGAAATTACTTATTTTGTTGAAATCCTATGGCTGAATAGTTACTTTTATGTACGTTACATGTAAAAAAAAAAAAGTAAAAGGGTGTAGGGTCATATAACAGTGAGGTTGGTTCTGAAAAATTCCAGCCATAGTTCATATAGCTAGAATGATTTGTACAACATTGATGTAACCTGGCAGCCAAGAAGAGTGGATGGCTCCTCTGTACTAGTCAGTGGGGGTGGAAGATGGCATTGACTGAGCATGTGTACTGTGTGGCCATCGCATTCAAAATGACTGAGTGAACAGAGCAATTAATCTGCCTCAAATTTTATGTTAAGTTTGAACATTTTTTTGCATAAACTATTGAGATGATTCAGAAGGCTTTTGTGGATGATGCAATGACTGCAGCACAAATAAAAGTGTGTTACAAATGATGCAAAGATGGTTGGGAATCTGTTGAATGTAATCTATGTTCTAGAAGGCCTACAAGAAGCAAGACACCTGAGACTGTTGACCTGTAAGAGCTGCAGTCAACAAAGATCTGCGACTGACAGTGCAACAACTAGAAGCTGATCCAAGGACTCCAAAAACTACCATGTATGAGATTTTTATGCAGGATCTTGGCATGAAACATATTATGGCAGAATTCATTTTGAAGCTTCTGCTACCAGAGCATGAGGAACATGGTGTTGCAGTTGCCAATGGCTTGATTCAAACTGCTACCAGTGAACCAGATTTCCTCAAGAAGGTCATAACTTTGAAGGGGACTGAGGTGTCATTGTCCTATGTACAATGTATCTTCTATTTTCTTCAGTAAATGTCTCTATTTTTCATATTACATGGCTGGATATTTTTTGTACAGATCTCATATACCCAATTTGATATAGGAAACTACCTCAAAATAAACAACTGATATGAAGAATAATCATAGAGCATTGTTTGAATGTATTATTTGAACTGCTTATCTAGTCATCTCAATGTTTTTTTCTTTCTTTTTCTGTTTTGAATTTTGAACTGTATGTATTATTAATTGACCAGATGAATTTATTGGGTGTACTATGCAAGAGTGTTTGCATATTCAAAAAAAGTCTATGTATTCTATTATGTATGGATGTTAAAGTTGGACAGGGAAGGGTGACTGGGGGAAAAAGTTCATTTGATGAATAGAGTTGGAAGAGAGCTCTACCAATACCTTGAGCCACCAGAAAAGTACAAATGAATCCCAAAGCAAATTAAGCCTGAAACATTGTTAGAGACAAAAATAACAAAATTGAAGCATTCCTGCTTTAGGAATATCATGAGAAGGCAGGGTACTTTGGACAAAACAATAATGCTGGGAAAAAATAGAATGCAGCAGGAAAAGAGGAAGCTCAAATATGAAATGATATGACTTCATTAAAGAAGCCATAGGTGTGATTCCACAGGAGATGAGCAGGGCTGTTGAGGACAGGTTATAGCGGCTGGTGCTCAAAGCTGACTCAGTGGCACATAACATTTCTTCAGAGAAATCAAAACAATAGAATGTACATATATACATATAGAATTTATTTTAAGGACTTGACTCAGTCGATTATGAGGCTAGCAAATCTAAAATCTGCAAAGTAAGGTGGCAGACTGAAGACCTGAAGCACTGATGTTGTAGCTCAAATCTGAAGGTAATGTGGAAGCAAAATTCCCTCTTCTTCAAGGGACCTTCAGATGATTGGATGAAACCCATCCACATTATAAAGTATAATATGCTTTATTAAAGTCTATCTGAATGCTACTCTCATGTAAAATATGCTATCACAACAACATCTACACTGGTATTTGACCACATGTCTTAGTATTGTGGTCTAGCCAATGTGAATTAACCATCACAATATGTAATATTACTTGCATTCATGTCATCATGTCTAATATTCTATCCTAATACTACAAGTGGACTTGTGCTGTGTTCCTCAAACTTTCCCATAGAATTTCATTTCCTTTAGAAAGCAATATACCTCCTATCTTGAGATGATCAATGAGTTAATTAAACTGATTATACCAGAGTATTGTAATTTTTTTGTAGGAAGAGTGTGACTGACATTAACATGTTTTTGCCATAAATATTTTGTTAGTTAGGCTAGTAGTATAACAGTGAGTGTTAATGGGTATTTAAAAAATACTAAAGTAGCCCTCACTGGGTAGCTCAGTTGGTTGGAGTGCTGTTGCATACACCAAAAGATTACATGTTCAATTTCCAGTGGGAGGATGTACAAGAAACAACCAATCAATTGATACTTCTCTCTCACATTGATGGCTGTCTCTCTCTGTCCACCCTTTCCTCTGTCTCTAAAATAAACAAATATATCTTCAAGTTAAAAAAAATAGGCAAAATAATGAAATACTAAGCTGTTCTCAAACTAACACTTGCTTTCTTGATTAAATATTTTTTTTTAAAAAATGAGAAATAGTCTTGGGAAAAATAAAAAAAATGTCTTGTTCATGAAGATATATTATAGCAATAAAAATGCAAATACTTATTTTCTCAATAATTATATATGTATAAAATAAACCATTATTTTGAGGAAAAGTCTAAACATCCTGAATGTTTAGATATATTGTTTTTTCATGGGGCATCAACTAACTGGTAGATTTAAGTTCTGGTCTCTCCCTGCATCACCCTTATTTTGTTCTTCTTCCCTCCCTCCCTCTCTCTTTCTGTACCCTTTATTCTTTTGCAAGCATTGTGCAATCATTTTCATTTAAGGATGAAAATAACCTTCTGTATTTAGAAGGTGATTTTTAATAGTTTCCAAAATTTAAAGTGAGGATCTATTTTCTATTACACCTATGTGTATGTGGGCAGAGGATCTAGTATGTACTTTTAACAAGGTCTTATTGAGTCCATAGCTGAGTGAAACATGTAAGTACTTTTGTTTCAGAGGCATGAAATACATTACAAGCAGTATGTTTTATTTTATCCCAAATGCTTATGATCTAAATAATGAAAATAATTATTTAAATCAAGTGACTTTTTATTGTGTTTATTAGTAAGAAATAGCTCTGATTGCTATGACACATAAAATTATTAGCACAGCATGTACATAGTCAAAGCTCCAATTCTGCTAGCCCCTACTCAGGCAGTGTCTATGGTATTATTGCTGATGTTGGTAGGTCCAAGACAGAAAATAGTACAACATAAGATTTAAATACATAACCATAGCACTTTCATAACTCTCATATTTAATGGGGAGTATACACAAATATAGCAAAGTATTTTTAGCAAATAAATCTCTAAGATATTTACTTTTATATCTTTTTTAAACTCTTACACAGAAAATATTCTACCTCTTCACACCTTTGATGGTTAATGGATAGTTGTAGGAAAAAACGTTTGCAAAACCATTTTCCCTAAACACATGTACACATATACAAAAACAAATTAATAAAAGCAATAATGTTAGAAGGGCACCATCTTATTAAAATGACTTATTTAAAAAGTTTACTATTTTTCCAGCAATATTGGTGTTATGTAAATATTTGCTAGGAGTATATGTTCTAGAGCAGAGGTATAAAACTCATTTTGACCGCTGGCCACATCAGCCTTGCAGTTGCCTTCAAAGGGCTGAATGTAATTTTAAGATTGTCTAAATGTAACTACTCCTTAACAGTTAAGCTAAAACTTGGCACTGCTGCTGGATAGAAACAAGGTGCTGGGCCAGATAAGGTGGAGGGCCACATTCAGCCCACGGGCCTTGTGTTTGCTGCCTGTATTCTAGAGGATCCAGTGTGAATGGATGTTTTGTGATAGTGTCACTTTGATATTTGCTTTGCATGTGTGCACACAGACAGATATAGCAGAAACTCATCTGTGGTAATATGAAAACAATTTCAAAATAGGGGAGAGAGATATACTTTTTTATTTTGTTTTTAAATGTATTTTTCAGTTACAGTCGACATAAAATATTATATTAGTTTCAGGGATATAACACTGTTGTTAGAAATCTATATACCCTACAAAATGACTACCCTGATAGCCTAGCACCTATCTGACATCATACACAGTTGTTACAATACTAATGACTATACTCCCTATGCTGCACTTTATATCTCCATGACTATTTTTATAACTGGAAGTTTCTGTTTCTTTTTATCTCACCAGAAGTTATGTTTTTATTGATTTTAGAGAGGTAAGAAGGAGGGGGAGAGAGAGAGAGAGAGAAACATCAATGTGAAAGAGGAACTCTGATGGCTTGCCTCCTGTTCACCCCAACCAGGGATCGAACCTGCAGCCTTTTGGTGTATGGTTCATTCAAACCAACCAACCTAGTCACCTGGCCAGGACTACATTTTAACTCTTCTATCTTTTCAACTACCCCACTCAACAAATTCTCTCCTATCTAGCAACAATCAATTTGTCCTTTATACCTGTGAATTTTTTGTTTATTCATTTATTTATTTATTTTTTAGATTCCACATATAAGTGAAATTGTGTGGCATTGTCTCTCCCTGTGTAACTTATGTCATTCAATAAAATACACTCTAGATCCAACCATGTAGGCACAAATGGCAAAATCTCTGTTTTTAATAGCTTAGTGATATTCCATTTCATACAAATATACTGCATATTCTTTTTTTACTTGTCTATCAAGGGACACTTAGGTTGCTTTCATATCTTGGCTATTGTAAATAATGCTGCAATGAACATAGAGGTTCACATATCTTTTCAAATTAGTGTTTTGAATTTCATTGGATAAATATACAGAAATGGAATCGATGAATCATCTGAAAAGCGGATAGTTTCATTTTTAAATTTTTGCTGAAACTCCATACTATTTTCCATAATGGTTGCACCATTTACAATACCACCTAGACAACTAACTTTTTTATAATAATCTTAGCAATATATTTGGACATATTCCCTAGGGCAAAGACAACAAAAGTAAAAATGAACAAATGGAGCTATATCAAACTAAAAAAGTTTTTGCACCACAAAGGAAACCATCAACAAAACAAACATGGAGCCAAACATTGAGCCAAAAAAAACATGGAGCCAAAACAAACATTAAATGGAAGAAGATATTTGAAAATATATGTTGATATGAGGTTAATATTTAAGACATATAAAGAACTCATACGGTTCAACATAGAAAAGAAAGAAAACAATTCAGTTAAGGAAATAGCAGAAGACATAATAAACGTTTCTCCAAAGAGAACATACAAATACATGAAAATATATTCTATATCAATAATCATCAGGGCAATGCAAATCAAAAGCACAATATGATATCATCTTATACCTGTGAGACTGGCTGTCATCAGTAAATCAACAGACAACGCCTGTTGGAGATTAAGTGACGAGGAGGGAGCCCTTGTCTCACAAAGTCTTTATTTCTAGAAGACCTGAAAAAATAATCTTATGTTGAGGATGATTCATAAACATCAAGAGTATTTGAATTCTCTAAAGTTATGTAGAAAGTTTTGTTTTGATTCCTATTTTTATTTTTTCTGGGTTTTAAGAAAGAACTGATGTTTAGGTAACTCACCTCATTTGGTATCTAGCCAAACCACGCAACTTTTCTGTTTTGGTGAATGAAGGTTTCTACATATTTCAAATATCACCTGACATCTCTAGCATCCAGAGTTTTAACTATTTTCTTAAAGATAGGGCAAAATCCCCTCAAATTTTGTCACCGATTTCCATGGGATTTTTCTTGATAATGTTTGGATTTTATTTTTTGAGTCAACAAACTGTTCATACTTATAAATTTTCTACAAAAATATAGAACACTTGGTTAACTTTAATCTTTCCATTTTTCCAGGCTTAATATAACATTATTTCATCACAGGATAATGGAACTTCTTTTAATTAAACTCTTGAAGCCTAGCCATTGAATAACAAATAAAAATAAATACATAAAAATAACTTCTCAAATGCAAATGATGTTTTTTTTTTCTTTGTTCTTTTTTTTCCCTTTGGTTCTTCTGTGCAGACTTCAATTAGGTTAGATATTTTTACTTTTTTTTATAAGACTATTTATTTATTTATTTATTTATTTTTAGAGAGGGGAGGGAGGGAGAAAGAGAGAGAGATATGAGAGAGAGAGAGAGAGAGAGAGAGAGAGAGAGAGAGAAACATCAATGTGTGGTTGCTGGGGGACATGGCCTGCAACCTAGGCATGTGCCCTGACTGGGAATCGAACCTGCGATGGCCTGGTTCGCAGCCTGCACTCAATCCACTGAGCTACACCAGCCAGGGCAGATATTTTTACTTTTAATTAACTTACAAAGGTGGTTTCATTTTCTATTACTTGCTAAGGCAAAAAATATGATGATAAACTCAATAATATATGTCACAACTACAAGGTAAGGGAAACTATATTAAATATCATTAATTATTTTCTAAAATCTCCAAAACACAAAGCATCTATAATGAAACATCATACTGAGAATTTGTTGTATATTTAGCTTCTAACTTTGTTTTAATAAGAAATATTACATATCGACAGACAAATTTTCCAGACATCTTCAATGAAATTCAATCATATTTTATAAGGAACATATTCTAATAAAACAGATTAAAACAATTGAGGAGTTTGTGTCATTCTAAAATGATCTGTATTGTTCATTTAGGATTTAACTCTCTCCCTTTGTTCTAAGGCAAAATATTTGCAGAAAATATCCACAAACAATTTAACAACCCAAATTTAGTTAAAACCATAGTCCAGGGTGGGAGTAGAGGGGGAATAGCATATTTGGTAAGTTATTTAATTTGTAATTAACAATGTACCTTGTATTGAAGCTTGTTGTTTATTTGTTTTGATTTTAATTTTTTCTTATAGACATATTCCTGATTTCCCTCAAAGGCATTATAGATTACAGATAGTTTTTGTTCTTGTTCCTTCCTTAATTCTTTAACTTGATGTTTCTTATAAAATCAACGATAGAACTGACTAGATAGTGTATAAAATCAGAGAGTTAAAAAATAACCAAAGAAGCAAGTAGCATTCTTCTTCTCAGAGGCTATTCTTAGATCCATGCTGAAATTCAGAATCATGGTTACTTTAGTTTGTCTCTTGAGAAAATAATAGTAAGAGAAATGTTCATCATTTTATAAGTTGTGACTGCTTCCTACTTTGAATCAGCTGATGCCACTTGAAGTTTTAGTCCTTGTTTTGGGTTAAGTGTTTGTATCCCCCAAAATTCATATGTTGAATCCTCAACCCCAAGAGTGCCTATATTTGAAAGTGGGGTCATAAGGAAGTAATTAAAATTAAATGAACTCCTATACATGGGCCCCTAATCTGATAGGACATATGAGGACAAAGCAGGCATCTCTAAACCAGGAGGAGAGACTTTCACAAAAACCCACCCATGCTGGAATCTTTTCAGACTCCAGAACCATAAGAAATATATTTCTGTTGTTTAACCCATGCAATGTGTACTATTTTGTTCATTATAGCAGCCAGAGGAGATCAATACATCCTCCCTTCTCCAGATCATAACTCTAAAAACTACTTCCTTATTCAGATTTTTTTTTTGGTCTACTGCCATTTTTAACAGTTACTATACTACCAAAGCAGCACTTCCACATCATATCATGCACAGTTTCATTTCTACTTCTTCAAGTGCTGGATTTCTGCTGCCTACTCTGGGTATGTATTAACAATTACCAGAAACCGTTATTACAAACAAAAAATATAAAAGTTAAAGAATGACTTTGGTGATACAGCAAGAAGTTATTGTTTCACAACGATAGGTTAGGGAAGCAATTACCAGAGATAAGAAATGTCAGAGCTCCTTTAGACTATGGGGGTACTAGGCAAAAGGGAGGGCTAATTTATACTTTATATGTATATGGATGAATCCTGACATAGGCATTTTTGTTTGTTTGTTGTGTGAAAGTTTTCTGTCCTGTGGTGAATCTAATGGTATTCAATAGCAGAGTTTAGGTATCCCTTTTACATGTGAGCAATGAAGCCCTGAAGAAAGCAAATCTATTTTAATTCTGAATGCCTGGTGCTATTTGCAATATCAGTGGACTTTGATAGTTTTAATTTTAAGGCACTCTGAATTCTGACCCGATTCTGTCACAAGGTTGTTATTCATTTCATGTTTTCTGTATATTTGCAATTTTACATATTTTGAGATTGTTACAAAGTTTTTGTTGGTTTCTCTAAAAAGAAACCAGTAGTTGGTATATTGCAAATTTAACTAATTGTCATCTAAACCAGAATATTTATGAGATTCATCTTTAAGTGATCCTGGAGAAGCATAAAACAATGATGACACTGATGATTTTAGTGATGTGTATTTCCTTTGAAATTTAATGAATAGTTGAATGACATATGAAAATAGAAGATACATAATATGTAGGCTTTATAAAGTAGAAAAATGGGATAGAAATTTTGACTTTAGTTTTGTTCTAACTCTGATCTTGGCAGCAGCCACTCCTCTACTTGAGCATGTGGTTGTACAAGTCGCAAGTGCCTGGACACTTTAAAACTTCAGTATAAACAATCACATTTCAAATTAGTTCACATGTCCACTTTTAAGATTAAAACTACTTTTCAAAGTTAAAAAAACAAAGAAGATTAACTGAGAGATCTATATCTCAGGAGTAATGTAAGTCTGCCTGGTTGGGAAAGTTATAAACACTTTCCTCAACAAACTGAGTCTGATAAGCTCAGGATAGAAAGCAGAGTACCTCTAAGAGGAGGAATCTGCAAGAGAAGCAGCCTTCTGTGTGCTGATTCCTACTTATAACTTTGTGTTTCACTGACAATCTGTTTGAAAATACTGTACAGATGTGGTCACATTAATTTACATTTATCTAGTAATTTACTTTGTAGTAAAAATTTTATTATATTGTCTTCTAATTTAGACATGAGCAAATCGGTGAATAAAATGTATGCAGATTGAGCTGGGCTCTCTAATATTGTGCTTTGGTTTGCTTTTCAAGTCACTTTTAACAAAAAAAGTAGTACAGATGATGTAAAAAAATAGAAATCTATACTGGACAGGTCTATACAAGTCACTGTCAACCCAGAATTATGTATATACCACCTGTTTTACACTATATTTGAAGTGATAAAGAATATTTGAACTATAATTATTTACCCTATTCTCTAAGACCTTACACTATACTGAATCATGGCTTATATCACATTTTAGAAAAGAGTAGCTATAGATTAAACTTGTTTAATGTCTGTAAGACCTTAAAACACAACATATTAAAATGATCATCTATCTGACATATATAAAGGTGAATGGCATTTGTTCTCAAATATACTCACTAAAGATAATGTCTGAGATTGTTTGCCGTTTCCTAGTCCTGAAATACCTACACATATTTTTGTAGATTTATTCAAGCCATGTTTTACCAAAAATTTCAAAGTTTTTATTTTTCCCAGTGTGCAGCCAAGAGCAAGAAACTTACCACTCACATTGATCTTAAATTCACTTGGGTGCATGTCATGTTATGTATTATTTTCTGCTTTTTCTACTTTGCTGAAGATATATAATCCTTCTTAGTCTTTTCAGATCATGTTTCATTGTATTTTTTGAAAAAGACAAAGTGAAAAAAGAGCATCCTATGAAATTATTGAAATTAGTTTTTGCCAGCCTCCTATGTGTCTTTGAACTGTGGAAAATAAGGGCATACCCCTTTGGCTTTGAACATGGCCTGCTGCTAAGGAGCCAAGTTCTTAAGAACCAGTTATTGGCTGACACACTATTAGGGGAAAGTGCCTTCACAGAATCTCCAGCATCAGGTCTCAACTTTCCAATCAATATAATGTAGCAGTGGCAGGTGGAATACCCACCAGGCTTCCAGATAAAAGTCATCTGAATCATTTGGGTTCCTAACAACATTTCAAGTCCATTCCTTCAGTCTCATACTATTCTGAACTGGGAAGAAGCCACAAACTTAGAGATCATTTTTGACAGTTGAGATAAGATTGCTCCTATCAACATCACAACTGAAAAATACACTTAGCCTTCCAAGGCCACACAAATTTATCACTGCAATAAAAAGGATTTTGTCTTAATTATGGGATAATCTTCAAATCAAAGAAAAAAGAAGAACATTTTGAACTCAACAATATACTTGTATTTTACGTTTAACAAATAATACTTTATAAGAAAAGAGAGAAATCGGTGTTCTTAATTTGAGAAAACAATAAAATGCTTGGACTTCAACCATATTAGACTGATAATAGCATGAGTTAAAATGGAATATTTATTTTAGGTGACATGCATATTTTAAAGTAATATTGAACATTATAATTTTGTCTATACACAATGACCTATTTTGGTTTCTATAAAGTGCAGGTAAAGTTTTAAACACTTCTCTGGTACTTTGCCTTGGGCTTTCTTCTGAAAGAATACTAAGCAGAAATTTCCTGAGGAGGCTTCTAGTGAGATGGAAGAACAGAAGCAGCACTGAATAAAGCTAATGCAAACAAACTCTGATATGCTATTTAAAGCTTCATGGAATGTAACCTTTTAAACTTGTATTTTGTGAGCACACAAATGACCTTTAAAACTATGTGGTAAAATCTGTTAGATTCACTTGAGTTTGATACTGGCGGTGGGTGTTGGATTTTGTTTTTGACATATCTTTAGAAATGCACTCGTGTTCCAGTAAATGATGGCTATTAAATATTGTTTAAAAAAAAGAAAGGAAGAGAAAACCTGGCCAGAATAAAACTGCCTCTCTATGAACACCTTAATGTAAACAGAAACTTGAAAGGATTTTCCAGTGATGCGTTAACAAGTTTATGTTTTGTGTATGGTGTAAGTTGGTGATTGAGTTTCATTATTTTTGCATGTAGCTGTCCAGATGTCCCAACACCGTTTGTTGAAGAGGCTATTTTTACTCCATTTTATGCTTCTTCCCCCTTTGTCAAATATTAATTGACCGTAGAGACTTGGGTTTATTTCTGGGCTCTATGTTCTGTTCTATTGGTCTACGTGACAGCATGGATGGAACTGGAGAGCATTATGCTAAGTGAAATAAGCCAGTAGGGGAGGGACAAATACCATATGATCTCACCTCTAACTGGAACATAATCACCAAAAAAAAAAAAAAAAAAAAAAAAAAAAAAAAAAAAAAAAAAAAAGCAAACAAAATTTAACCAGAGACATTGAAATTAAGAACAATCTGACAGTAACCTGAGGAGAGGAAGGAGGATGTAATGGGAGGAAGGGTTTTTAGGAACCACTATAAAGGACACATGGACAAAACCAAGGGGGAGAGTGCAAGCAAGGGAGGGAGGTGAGTTTGGCTAGGGTGAAGGAGAAGGGTGGGGGGGAAATTCAGACAACTGCAATTGAACAACAATAAAATAATTAAAACAATACAAAATAAAAAATAGGTAAAAAATACAACACACAAACTTATGTTTTACCACATTCAGAAGCAATGGTCCCATTCATTTCATTTAGGCTGATTCGCATAAAATTTAAGAGAGCCAGATCTAAATTTTGAGACTACATGTGACTGTTTCCCAACATGGAGCCTTGGACAACTTAATCTGCCTTTTACACCTTCCTGTTGTAATGTATGAAATGAGGTCAAGCCTAGTATATTCCTTATAAGATTTTGTCAAGGATGGAATAAGACTGTATAAGCCAATTACTTTGGTGTCTGGTTCATGCTCAGAACTTAATATATTTTAATAATTATTATAGATGCTATCCAGGAAAACTTTTATGTACATGGGTTTTATATTTAATATTTTATAATTTCTGATATTTTTAATTATTGACTTATTTTTGTTGATATATTTCCTCTAAAGTGCATTGTGATAATTTTCTTTGGATTGGATATTCTTTGAGAAGCTAGATCAATACCATGCACATAGTATATATTCAGTATTTATCAACTACTGATGAAAATGAAAACTATTGCCATTAAACTATTCAATTAGTGGCAAAAAACAAATACATAAGCCAAAAATAACAAACAAACAAGCAAACAAAAATAAAAATACATAAATTTCTGAGTGCTCTAAGTGATAAATTTCTCTTTGCATTTTTTCCAATAGCATAACTATTCACAAAAATAAGCTAAGCTCTTGATTACTGCCTTCTAATCATGGGATAGGAAACTTCTCAGAAAATTTTATTTGTCCTGTCACTTCCCCTATGTTTCAAGAAGCTCATTTCATACTGATAGAAATACTTCTGCTATTCTTTATGACACCCTGGTTGGCTATACCATTGTGACTCTTGCCTGTGTGCTTAAACTCAATGTTTTCCTACAAAAATGATATCTCTATTGTAGAAGAAAAAAATATATAATATAATTTATTTTATTTTGATTCAGTCTTGAACTATCTCTTTTACAGTATAACATTAACAGTTAAAATTTCAGAGAAATTATGTGAATGGATTTTTATCTCTCTATTCTTAAATATTCTTTATCCATAGTCATAAAAACATTTATAAGGAATTATCAGTTTTTGTACATCTTAATCATATGTTATCTCCTAAAGACTATTACATAAAGCAATACACATGCACACACATATATATGTATGAAGCCTGTCTGGAAAAAAGTTGTCCAGTCATTTTTAATATAATGAGAACAGTTTGCATGACATTGATGTAAACTTGTAGCCGGAGAGAGTAGACTGTAATGCACACATGTGAACAATGACAACTTCACTGTACTAGTCAGTGGGTACAGTAGATGCTGTTGAGTGAGCATGTTCACTGTGTGGCCATCACATTGAAAATGACTGAGTAATTAGAGCAATGAATTCACATTGGATTTTTCATTAAGCTTGAATATTCCTCCACAGAAACTATTTAGATGCTTCAGAAGACTGTAGCAATGGGCAACTGGTGATTGGCACCTTTATCATGACAACTTGCCTGTTCATTCATTATGTCTTATGCAGAGTTTTTTGGTGAAACATCAAATCACCCAGGTGATTCAGAGCCCTACAGCCCAGGTTTGGCATCCTGAGACTTCTAACTTTGCCTAAAACTAAAATAATCTTTGAAAGGGGAAAGATTTCAGACAGTTGATGAGATTTAGGAAAATATGGTGGTGCAGCTGATGGCAATTGGGAGAACTGTGTGAGGTCTCAAGGTGCTTACTCTGAAAAGGACTGAGGCATCATTGTTCTATGTACAATGCTTCTATCTTCTTCAATAAATGTCTCTATTTTTTCATATTGCATGACTGGATACATTCTGTGTATAAATATCACAAAAATGTTTTAGGTGAATTTTTTTTTTGAAGGTTCAGATAGAGTTTAAACAATCAAATATAAGTAGGCCATATTGGATGCTCATGGCTGTATTTAGGGATTGTTAAAGTAATTTTTTAAAAGAACTATTTGTCTTAGTAATGTGAGAAAATGTTTCTAATATTATGAATCACAGCACAATGATAAGTGATATCACTGATTTCTACTTTACTTTCATCAATGAAATTAGAAAAGATTGGAACCAGGCAAATTATGTGTAGTAGGGGAACTAATTATACTTATGGTTGGGATAGGTTTTCAGATGTTACTGCTTATGAATGACAAAAAAGAAAATTAACATGGAGGAAGAACAAATACATATTTTGGAAACTATTGAGTGATGAAGCAGAAAGAACTGAAAATTAAAAAGGTAAAATTTAATAAGAAAATATGAAGGTTAATGAGGAAAATTTAGATATAATATGTAAATATTGGATGGAGGATCAAAGTAAATCCATAAACAGAGTTGTTATATAAGTTTGAGAATGTAGGTCTTAATACTGAAGTATTTGCCTATATTCTACATCCATGATCCTCATTGGAGGTGGGGTATTCTGAAGAAAAGATAGTAATTATAGCAAAAAAGAAACACAAGTGTATTAGTCTGTTTTCCTTCTGGATAAAGAAAGAGCTTCTTCCTGTGCCTCACATGTTTCTATAGAAAATCATGAGTTAGAAATTGATAGGGAACCACAGCACACAGGACCCATTTTTCATGGGCATGTTCATGACAAGAAGAAGATTTTAGATAAGGCTATGAAATAAAGGGTTAAGATGAGACATGAATTCTATAGTTGATGAGAAACAAGAAGTAATACTGAAACTTTTCAGGAGATATAGTTCTTCACACATACAAGTCTACAGAAAAGGCAAAATAGCTTAAGGCTATTTTATCACCAAAGCTATTTGTTTCTTCAGGAGTTATTTGAACTTCAGATGTTTGACTGTAAAGTTCATTAGAGAGTTTGGACTCAAAGAAAAGAGAAAAGGTAAGACTGTGTCAAGGTTATAGATAACACAGCATATACTTATAAAGCATATTTAATATTCTATAGGGCCTAGCTTGAAAAAATATTAGTGAGAATGTGTATAAAATGTTAATTATATTCTTTTTAAGCAAGCCTCATTATAATTACTTTAAAATATTCTAAAATGTTATGTTTCATTAGAAGTATTGTGAGATAACATTTTTATATAAAGAATTGAAATTTTCTTAAATGATGATTTAATGATTATGATAAACTACTAACCACAGGTGGCAAAACATGGATTAATGGAATGAAAACATCTTAAAATTTTAAAGAACTGTTAAGACTTGTGAATTTGATTTCTAAGTTCTCTCAGCATCAGCCTCATTTGGAAATTTAATAGAAATTAAAATTATTTGCCTCCCCCTAGATTTAGGGAATCAGATACTTTGGGTTTAGGTTTCAGCAATTTGTATTTTACCAAGCCCTCCAGGTAATTGTTATGCATGTTAAACTTACAGAGCTACTAACCTATTACTATTACACTTGAATTAGGGTTGCCAGGAAAAAAATGACCACCACTAACAGCAAGAAAGTGATACTATTTAAATTACATTTTCAGAACAGTAACAATTAAAATTTTAGTGTATGTCCTGAATAGAGCATTGTTGTTATGGATCATTAGTTGATTATCTGAAAGTCTGACTTAACTATCTGTCTTATGTTTCATCTGGCAACCCTAACTCGAATGGACAAGACTAGAGATAAATTGGTCAATATAACACTTATTTTAAACCTGGAAATGCTTAGGTTCAAAACGATATAATAATGACCATATTTATTTCAAGACATAGTCAGTACGCCAAAATATGTTAAATTCCAGGTCATTATCCCCTCGACTACTTCCTCTTGACATAGACTAAGGTCAGTGAAAACTTTTCTTAGTCACTGGATATAATAAAATATCATAAACTGGACAGCATGAAGAACAGAAATTTACTTTCTGACAGTTCTGGAGGCTGAAAGTTCAAGATCAGGGTGCCAACATATTTGGATCTGGTGAGACTTCTCTTCCTGTAGTGCAGAAGACCTTGCTATGTTCTCATATGAGGGGGTGGGGAGAGATAAAGGGAGAAAGGAAGGGGAAAGAAAGGCAGGGAAAGAAAGGGAAGGGTGGGGAAAAAATAAGAAGACAAGGGAAGGGAAGGGAAGGGAAGGGAAGGGAA